>CM059430.1:58326186-58592161 GCA_030390025.1 Squalus acanthias | reverse complement strand
TCCCCCCCACAATAAAGACTCTCTCCCCCCACAATAAAGACTCTCCCCCCCCACAATAAAGACTCTCCCCCCACAATAAAGACTCTCCCCCCCACAATAAAGACTCTTCCCCCCCACAATAAAGACTCTCTCCCCACAATAAAGACTCTCCCCCCCACAATAAAGACTCTCCCCCCCCACAATAAAGACTCTCTCCCCCCACAATAAAGACTCTCCCCCCCACAATAAAGACTCTTCCCCCACAATAAAGACTCTCCCCCCCACAATAAAGACTCTTCCCCCCCACAATAAAGACTCTTCCCCCCCACAATAAAGACTCTCTCCCCCACAATAAAGACTCTCCCCCCCACAATAAAGACTCTCCCCCCCACAATAAAGACTCTCCCCCCCCACAATAAAGACTCTCCCCCCCACAATAAAGACTCTCCCCCCCACAATAAAGACTCTCCCCCCCACAATAAAGACTCTTCCCCCCCACAATAAAGACTCTCCCCCCCACAATAAAGACTCTCCCCCCCACAATAAAGACTCTTCCCCCCCACAATAAAGACTCTTCCCCCCCACAATAAAGACTCTCCCCCCCACAATAAAGACTCTTCCCCCCCACAATAAAGACTCTTCCCCCCCACAATAAAGACTCTCTCCCCCCACAATAAAGACTCTCCCCCCCACAATAAAGACTCTCCCCCCCACAATAAAGACTCTTCCCCCCCACAATAAAGACTCTCCCCCCCACAATAAAGACTCTTCCCCCCACAATAAAGACTCTCCCCCCCACAATAAAGACTCTTCCCCCCCACAATAAAGACTCTCCCCCCCCACAATAAAGACTCTCCCCCCACAATAAAGACTCTCCCCCCCACAATAAAGACTCTCCCCCCCACAATAAAGACTCTCCCCCCCACAATAAAGACTCTCCCCCCACAATAAAGACTCTTCCCCCCACAATAAAGACTCTTCCCCCCCTCCACCCACAATAAAGTGAAAAGAAACATGCAATGCCCCATCCTCCTCTGCCACTCATCTTTCCCTTCATCATCCCTTCCCCAAACCCCAGTGCTTTGATGTTCTTTTCTCATTGTTACTCAATCTCTGTACCCCTAAGGTGTCAGCCTTGGCTCAGTGGGTAGCACTCTCGCTTCTGAGTCAAAGGGCTATGGATTCACGTCCCACTCCAGAGACTTCAGCACTAGGTTGACACTTCAGTGCAGTACTGAGGGAGAGCTGCACTGTCGGCGGTGCCACCATTCGGATGAAATGTTAAACCGAGGCTCTGTCTGCCCTCTCAGACGGAAAGATCCCATGGCACTTTCTCTCGAAGAGCAGGGGAGTTCTCCCGGTGTCCTGGACCAACAGTTATCCCTCAAGCAACATCACCAAAAACTGATTATTTGGTCATTTATCTCATTGCTGTTTGTGGGACCTTGCTGTGTGCAAATTGGCTGTCGTGTTTCCCTCTATTGAAACAGTGACAACACTTGAAAGTACTTCAGTGAAGTGTTTTGGGACGTCCAGAGGTTATGAAGGTGCTACATAAATGCAAGTTCTTCCTTACTGCTTCTTTTCTGATCCTCCCTCTACTATTTTTTTATTATTTGTTCATGTGATGTGGGCGTCGCTGGCAAGGTCAGCATTTATTGCCCATCCCTAATTGCCCTCAAGAAGGTGGTGGTGAGCCGCCTCTTTGAACCACTGCAGTCCGTGTGGTGATGGTACTCCCACAGTGCTGTTAGGAAGGAAGTTCCAGGTTTTTGTACCAGCGATGATGAAGGAACGGCGATATACTTCCAAGTCAGGATGGTGTGTGACTTGGAGGGGAACTTGCAGGTGGTGGTGTTCCCATGCACCTGCTGCCCTGTCCTTCTAGGTGGAAGAGGTCGCGGGTTTGGGAGGTGCTGCTGAAGAAGCATTGGCGAGTTGCTGCAGTGCATCTTGTAGATGGTACACACTGCAGCCACGGTACGCTGGTGGTGGAGGGAGTGAATGTTTAAGGTGGTGGATGGGATGCCGATCAAGTGGGCTGCTTTGTCTTGGTTGGTGTCGAGCTTCTTGAGTGTTGTTGGAGCTGCACTCATCCAGGCAAGTGGAGAGTATTCCATCACACTCCTGACTTGTGCCTTGTAGATGGTGGAAAGGCTTTGGGGAGTCAGGAGGTGAGACACTCGTCGCAGAATACCCAGCCTCTGACCTGCTCTTGTGGCCACAGTATTTATGTGGCTAATCCAGTTAAGTTTCTGGTCAATGGTAACCCCCGCAGGATGCTAATGGTGGGGGATTCGGTGATGGGAATGCCGTTTAATGTCAAGGGGCGGTGGTTAGATTCTCTCTTGTTGGAGATAGTTATTGCCTGGCACTTGCGTGTCGCAAATGTTACTTGCCACTTTTCAGCCCAAACCAGAAGGTCGTCCAGGTCTTGCTGCAAGTGGGCATGGACTGCTTCATTATCTGGGGAGTTGCGAATGAAACTGAACACTGTGCAATCATCAGTGAACATCCCCACTTCTGACCTTATGATGGAGGGAAGGTCATTGCTGAAGATGGTTGAGCCTCGGACACTGCCCTGAGGAACTCCTGCAACGATGTCCTGGGGCTGAGATGATTGACCTCCAATAACCACAACTATCTTCCTTTGTGCTAGGTATGACTCCAGCCAGTGGAGAGCGTTCCCCCTGATTCCCATTGACTTCAATTTCACTAAGGCTCCTTGATGTCACACTCGGTCAAATGCTGCCTTGATGTCAAGAGCAGTCACTCTCACCTCAGCTCTGGAATTCAGCTCTTTTGTCCATGTCTGGACCAAGGCTGTAATGAGGTCTGGAGCTGAATGGTCCTGGTGGAACCCAAACTGATTATTGGTGAGCAGGTGCCACTTGATAGCATTGTCGACGACACCTTCCATCACTTTGCTGATGATTGAGAGTAGCCCGATGGGACGATAATTGGCCGGATTGGATTTGTCCGGCTTTTTGTGGACAGGACATACCTGGGCAGTTTTCCACATTGTCGGTTAGATGCCAATGTTGTAGCTGTACTGGAACAGCTTGGCTAGAGGCGCGGCTAGTTCTGGAGCACAAGTCTTCAGCACGACAGCCGGGATGTTGTCAGGGCCCATAGCCTTTGCTGTATCCAGTCTGCTCAGCCATTTCTTGATATTATGTGGAGTGAATCGAATTGGCTGAAGACTGGCATCTGTGATGGTGGGGACCTCAGGAGGTGGTCGAGTTGGAGAAGATGGTTGCAAACGCTTCAGTCTTGTCTTTTGCACTCACGTGCTGGGCTCCGCCATCAGTGAAGATGGGGATATTCATGGAGCCTCCTCCTCCCGTTCAACATGGAGGAGTACTGATTCATCAGCTGAGGGAGGACAGCAGGTGATAATCAGCAGGATGTTTCCTTGCCCATGCTTGACCTGAAGCCATGAGACTTCATGGGGTCTGGAGTCAATGTTGAGGACTCCCAGGGCCACTCCCTCCTGACTGTATACCACTGTGCCCCCCACCCCTGGTGGGTCTGTCCTGCCGGTGGGACAGGACATACCCAGGGATGGTGATGGAGGAGTCTGGGACATTGGCTGAAAGGTATTATTCTGTGAGTATGACTAGTCTGTGTGACAGCTCTCACAATTTTGGCACAAGTCCCCAGATGCTAGCGAGGACTTTGCAGGGTCGACTGAGCTGGGTGTGCCCGAAGCCGGTGCCGCGGTCGATGCCAGGTGGTCCGTCTGGTTTTATTCTTATTATTGTTGCAACCAAGTGGCTTGTTAGGCCATTTCAGAGGGCAGTTAAGAGTCAACCACATTGCTGTGGGTCTGGAATCACATATTAGGCCAGGCCTAAGGACAGCAGCTTTCCTTCCCTAAAGGACATTAGTGAACCAGATGGGTTTTTACGATAATCCGATAGTTTCATGTTTTTTATTCCAGATTTATTTTAATTAACTGAATTTAAATTCCCCAGCTGCCGTGGTGGGATTTGAACTCGCGTCTCTGGATCATTAGTCCAGGCCTTTGGATTACTAGTTCTGTAACATAGCCACTGTGCTACTGTTCCTATAGTGCTGAAGTCCTCCCTCGCTCTCTCTTTCTTTCTTCTTGGTCATCGCTCTCTTGCAGTCCTCTCCCTCCAATTCTTTAATTTCCTTCTTCTCTGCCGTCTGATCTTTCTCTTCCCTTCACCTTTCTCTCCCTTTTTTTTCTCCAAGGTTCATTTGATTATCTTCGAGAACATAATCCCTGCTTGAAAAGACACGATTCCCTCGGCCAACGCAGGAACCAGGAAAGGTCTGGCTGGGGCCGCTAAAGCAGCATGGCGAGTGGGAGAGAATGCTGCAGTTCTGCAAAGTTGCCTCGACTGGAGGACACAAGAACATAAGAAATAGGAGCAGGAGTAGACCATACGGCCCCTCGAGCCTGCTCCGCCATTCAATGAGATCATGGCTGATCTTCTACCTCAACTCCACTTTCCCGCACTATCCCCATACCCCTTAGTGCCCAAAGATCAATCGATCTCAGCCTTGAATATACTCATCAATTGAGTGTCCACAGCTCTCTGGGGTAGAGAATTCCAAAGATTCACAACCCTCTGAGTGAAGCAATTTCTCATCAGTCCTAAATGGCTGACCCGAGACTATGCCCCCTGGTTCTCGACTCTCCAGCCAGGCGAAACATCCTCTCTGCATCTACCCTTGTCAAGACGTCTAAGAACTTTATACATTTCAATGAGATCACCTCTCATTCTTCTAAGCTGCAGAGAATATAGGCCCATTCTGCTCAATCTCTCCTCATAGAACAACCCCCTCCTCACAAGAATATTGGATTTATTAGCAACTATCTTGTATTTATGGCCCCGAGTTTTAGATTCTCCCACAAGTGGAAACATTCTCTCCACATCTACCCTGTCCAACCCATTCTTAATTTTAGAGACCTCCATCAAGTCTCCTCTAAGTCTTCTCTTTTTTATAGAAAAAACCCCCAACCTGATCAATCTTTCCCCGATAGCTGTAATCTCTCAGTTCTGGTACCACCCTTGTAAATCTTGTTTGCACTTTCTTCAGTGCTTCTATGTCCTTTTTATAGTATGGCGACCAGAACTGTGCACAGTACTCGAGGCGACCTGACCAGGGTCCTATACAGGTTTAATGTAACTTCACTACTTTTGAATTCTATACCCCGAGAAATAAATCCCAGTGCTTTGTTAGCATTTTTAATTGCTTTGCTGACCTGCGATGCTGCTTTTAATGATTTGTTCACCTGTATCCCTAAATCCCTTTGCTCTTCTACCCCATTCAGTTCCTTATTTTCTAAGGTGTAGGTGATGTTTCTGTTTTTCCTACCAAAGTGCATCACCTCACATTTATCTATGTTAAAGTTCATTTGCTGCTTAACTGCCCAGGCTACAAGTTTTCTAATGTCTTCTTGTATTATGTTGCATTCTTCCTCAGTGTTAGCTATACCCCCAGTTCGGTATCATCTGCAAATTTTGATATTGCGTTACTTGTTCCCAAGTCCAAATCATTAATGTAAATTATGAATAACAGGGATCCCAGCACTGATCCTTGTGGAACACCACTTTCTACTTCCTCCAATCTGAATAACTGCCCTTTACCCCTACTCTCTGCTTTCTACTTTTGAGCGTATTTTCTATCCAGTCAGCTATTTGTCCCGACTCCACAGGCCCTAACCTTCATCATGAGCCCACTGTGTGGTACCTTATCAAAGACCTTTTGAAAATCCAAGTATATGACATCTACTGTACTACCCATGCCTACCCTTTCCGTTAGCTTTTGATAGGCGGAATGAAGAAGCCACACACTCCTTGGAAAATAAGGGGAAAAATTCAGTATCGCCCCGTTTGGGGCGCAATTATCGGCCGGGCGCAAAGATTAGCGCCTGGCACTAATTATCGCCTCCGACTGCAAACTTGACTTTTATCGCCCCTGGAGGTGATTGGAGCGCTAAATCAGGCACTACACATCTGTCTTAAGGCGCAAAGGCCGAGGAGCGAGGCGCTAACTCAGAGCACTGGCGAAGCTCATATGATGTCAGTCAGCAATGGAACACAGACACAATGGCCCCGACCAGTTCTTAAAGGGGAGGGTTGATCTTGCTTTCCATCCACATACTGCTCATTGCAGCCTTGAATCTCGGCCTGGAGAGACCTGTACATCAAATCTGCTGGAAAGAACAATGGAGAGGCCCATGGAAACAGCTCAGAGTGCAGCCCCCACAGTCTCTTCTAAATCGATACAAGGAAGGGCAAATCGAAATGAACCTGCAAAGTGCTGCTCAGTACACAAAACTCCTTCACACAGCGTTGAATCTCTCCAGAAGTCTCTCTCTCTCTCTCTCTCTCAGAATGCGTGGTTCAAAAATATCGGCAACAAAAAAAGGCAGGAAGCGGTCGCCTTTAAATAGTGCTCCCCCAGTCCCTTCCTGACTGCAAAACGCTCCCCTTAACCTGTCGTTGCTAGCGGCAGGCGGTAAGGCAGGGGGCGCCACTCAATATCCGCTCCGGGGCGCTACAGGGGCGTTGCGCACTCGACTGATGTCACGATCTGCCGGCGCAGGAGATCGTGGCAGTACTGTTTAGCGCCACCGCAAAATGTCTAGTTAATTTCGCGAGCGGCGCAAACATCGCTGCGCCCGGGCACTAGTTGCTTTGCGCCCCATTAGCGCCCTCTTAAGGTGCTAACGGGAGGCGCAACCAACTGAATTTTTCCCCCTAAGAGTCTAAATGGGGTAGAGGCACAAAGGGACCTAGGGGTACAGATTCATGAATCATTAAAAGTAGCAACACAGGTTAACAAGGCCATAAAAAATTCAAACAAAGCACTGGTTTTTTTTTTCTGGAGGAATAGAATTGAAAAGCAGAGAGGTTATGTTAAACTTGTATAGAACCTAGACCACAGACCACACTACTGTCTACAGTTCTAGTCTCCATATTATAAAGAGGATACAGAAGCACTGGAGAAGGTGCAAAAAGATTCACAGGGATGATACCAGAACTGAGGGATTAGAACCATCAGGAAAGACTGAACAGGCTAGGGCTCTTTTCTCTAGAAAAGAGAAGGCTGTGGGGTGACCCAATAGAGTCTTTAAAATTATGAAGGATTTGATAGGGCAGACATAGAGAAGACATTTGTACTTGTGTGGGAGTCCAAAACTAGAGGACATAAATGTAAGATAGATAGTCATTAATAAATCCAATAAGGAATTTAGGAGAAACTTCTTTACTCAGAGAGTGGTAAGAATGTGGAACTCGCTGCTACATGGAGTGGTTGAGGCTAATAACAGATGCATTTAAGGGGAAGCTAGATAAATATACGAGGGTGAAAGGAATAGAAGGATATGCTGATAGCAGATAGGGTTAGATGAAGTAGAATGGGAGGAGGCTCGTGTGGACCTGCACAGACCAGGTGGGCTGAATGACATTTTGATAGGAAGAATGAGGAGAGAAATACATGCTAAATGGTACAATTTTAAAGGGGGTGTAAGAAGAGAGAGACCAGGGCGTGCTTGTACACAAATCTTTGACAGTGGCAGGACAGGTTAACAAATCAGTTAATAAAGCATAAGGTATCCTGGGCTTTATAAATAGAGGCACGAGAGTACAAAAGCCAGGAAGTTATGCTAAACCTACACAAAACACTAGTTCAGCCCCAGCTGGAGTATTGTGTCCAATTCTGGGCGCCGCACTTTAGGAAGGACATGAAGGCTTTGGAGAGGGTACAGAAGAGATTTACAAGAATGATTCCAGGGATGGGGGATTACAGTTATGTGGATAAACTAGAGAAGCTGAGGTTGTTCTCCTTGGAGTAGAGAAGGCTAAGAGGAAATTTGATAGAGGTGTTTAAAATCAGGAAGGGATTAGGTAGAGTAAATAAAGAGAAACTGTTTCCAATGGCTGAAGGGTCGATAACCAGAGGGCACAGTTTTAAGGTGATTGGCAAAAGAACCAGAGGCGACATGAGGAAAAACTTTTTTACGCAACGAGTGGTTAGGATTTGGAATGCTCTGCCTGCCAGGGTGGTGGATACAGATTCAAAAAGGAATTTGATAAATACTTGAAGGAGAAAAAATTGCAGGGATATGGGGAAAGAGCCGGGGAGTGGGACTAACTGGATTGCTCCTTGAAAGAGCCGGCGCAGACTCGATGGGCCGAATGGCCTCCTTCTGTGCTGTACTATTCTATGATTCTATGACCTGTTTCTGTGCTGTAAATTCTATGCAATAACATCCACAAGGCCCTCATTCAATCTTCAACCCGCACATGTCTCAGCTACTCACACCCAGACTCATCAAAGGAGTCGGAGAGATTTTGTTAAGTACAAGTCACAACCATTTTGGGCCACAGAACCCAACAGAGACATCATTCAGATACATTCTGTTCATAGCACAATAAAGCTAACATTATCACTGAGTGACACCATCAGTAAATTATTCAGTTACTCTGCTGTGAACATTAATTGTTCCAGAGCCTCACATTGCAGGGTTGCTGTAGGAGAGGAGGAATTCACTGAAGCGGCTCCTCTTTATTTTATAGACGAATTGTTACTTATCTCAGAGAGTGTTCAGTGTGCACACGTCAAACTACGCTGCTTGCAGTATCCTCTCAAGACAGGGAAAGACCGGAATGGACTTGTGTTACAGTATGGACAGGATTTCTTCAATCTTACTTCGTCAACACGGCGCCTGCTGAGCTGACCTATGATCATCCTCAAGAAAGAGCCACAATAGCCTATTGATAAAGTGCCTGGCACGCTGAGTCCCTGTATTCTGTTGAAAGGGAGCAGAGAACTCAAACTCAATCATATCTGTAGCAGATTTCCCTCAATAAGGCCACTCTACTGCAGCTTTATTCTTCTAATACGTACCGATATGGCCATTACTGGAAGTCTTTCTATTGATGCGTTCTACTGTTGGCAAGAAACAGGCAGAGCCAAACTCTTAAAGCTGAGGAGTAACTAATATGCAAGGAGCACTGGGCACAGCCCGACACACTGGCATCGCTATGGTTAAGAAAAATTCAGACCTGATTGCCAGCGTGATGACACGAACCCATTACCAACTTTGCTGCCCTCCGGAGGGTCGCTCACCGAAGCTTGACATGTATGCTCAAGCTGTCAGGAAATGCATCAACGCCAGATTCATCAGCCGTACTCACAAGACAGTCCAGAATGTCACCCGAGCACAACGCAACGCCATCCACGCTCTCAAGACCAACCGCAACATCGTCATCAAACCAGCGGACAAAGGAGGAGCCATCGTCATACAGAACAGAATGGACTATTGCAAAGAAGCATACCGACAACTGGACAACCAGGAACACTACAGACAGCTACCCGCAGATCCGACCAAAGAACACACCCGCCAACTCAATAGACTAATCAAGACCTTCGATCCAGACCTTCAAAACATCCTACGCGCTCTCATCCCACGTACTCCCCGCGTAGGAGACTTTTACTGCCTCCCAAAGATACACAAAGCCAACACACCCGGACGTCCTATCGTATCAGGCAACGGAACCCTGTGTGAGAACCTCTCTGGGTACGTCGAGGGCATCCTGAAACCCATCGTACAGGGAACCCCCAGCTTCTGTCGCGACACTACAGACTTCTTGCAGAAACTCAGCACCCATGGACCAGTTGAACCAGGAACACTCCTCGTCACGATGGACGTATTGGCACTCTACACCAATATCCCCCACAATGACGGCATCGCTGCGACAGCCTCAGTACTCAACACCAACAACAGCCAATCTCCGGACGCCATCCTACAACTCATCCGCTTCATCCTTGACCACAATGTCTTCACCTTCGACAACCATTTTTTTACCCAAACACACGGAACAGCCATGGGGACCAAATTCGCACCCCAATACGCCAACATCTTCATGCACAAGTTCGAGCAAGACTTCTTCGCTGCACAGGACCTCCAACCAACGCTGTACACCAGATACATCGACGACATCTTCTTCCTTTGGACCCACGGCGAAGGATCACTGAAAGGACTACACGATAGCATCAACAGGTTCCATCCCACCATCAAACTCACCATGGACTACTCCTCAGAATCGGTTTCATTCTTGGACACACGAATCTCCATCAAAGACGGACGCCTCAGCACTTCACTCTACCGCAAGCCCACGGACAACCTCACGATGCTCCACTTCTCCAGCTTCCACCCTAACCACGTTAAAGAAGCCATCCCCTATGGACAAGCCCTGCGAATACACAGGATCTGCTCAGACGAGGAGGAACGCGATGGACACCTACGGACACTGAAAGACGCCCTCGTAAGAACGGGATATGACGCTCGACTCATCGATCGACAGTTCCGACGGGCCACAGCGAAAAACCGCATAGACCTCCTCAGAAGACGAACACGGGACACAACCAACAGAGTACCCTACGTCGTCCAGTACTTCCCCGGAGCGGAAAAACTATGCCATGTTCTTCGCAGCCTTCAACATGTCATCGATGACGACGAATACCTTGCTAAGGCCATCCCCACGCCTCCACTACTCGCCTTCAAGCAGCCGCCTAACCTCAAAAGTACCATCGTTCGCAGCAGATTACCCATCTTTCAGGAGAACAGCAACCACGACACCACACAACCCTGCCACGGCAACCTCTGCAAGACATGCCAGATCATGGACACAGATACCATCATCACACGTGAGGACACTACCCACCAGGTACATGGTACATACTCATGTGACTCGGCCAACGTTGTCTACCTGATACGTTGCAGTAAAGGATGCCGCAGAGCATGGTACATCGGCGAGACCATGCAGACACTGAGACAACGTATGGACGGACACCGCGCAACAATCGCCAGGCAGGAGGGTTGCCTCCCAGTCGGGGAACACTTCAGCAGTCAGGGGCATTCAGCCTCGGATCTGCGGGTAAGCGTTCTCCAAGGCGGCCTTCGGGATACACGACAGCGCAAAATCATAGAGCAGAAACTGATAGCCAAGTTCCGCACTCATGAGGATGGCCTCAATCGCGATATCGGGTTCATGTCACGATACAGAACGTGACTTGACATCATGGCCGGTCTTTCCAGCTTTTTAAAAAAAAAACTAACACAAGAACCAAACTCAACCTGCAGAGGATATGCAGCCAGCAGGTGTTTTGACACGTTGGACCCCCTGGGACACATCTCATTGTCTTGGCTGTGCTCTTAGTGTGTCTTTGATGTAGGGAAAGATTTGAATACATTTTTTCTGTGTTTATATTGTGAATTCTGGGAGATTCTCTCACAGCTACTCTACCTGAGGAAGGGGCGACAGCTCCGAAAGCTTGTAATTTTAAATAAATCTGTTGGACTATAACCTGGTGTTGTGCGACTTCTCATTTTTCTTCTAAAAGAAAGCCAACATAAAAGCACGATGACCTTGGGTGGAGTGGTCCATGGTGCTCCTGCACCCAACGCACTGTGCCACAGAGTTCTGGAATCTAGGTCTTTGCCTGTGATCTGTCACATAACAAATTACCAACAACAGGCTACACCTATCACATCCTGCTGGTTGCAGGCATGGGGGTGAGGGGTGGGGGTGGGGGGAGGAGCTCACCTGCTCCCCCTCCTGGCCAGGGATGACGTGAAATGACCCAATAAAGAGGATCGGGAGAAAGTAACTTAAAAACGAGGGGAAAGGCGGTGGTCTCACTGTCAGCAAAAGATAACTAACAACTGGCTTTACGGCTCAGATATAATTCCTGTTGCAGCTGGAGCTGGCTGTTTGGAGCGGTCTCCTCTTTAAAAAGAGGGCCAAGCCAATCTGATCTAAGAACATCTGAATTGGGAATGAATTAACCCCAAAATGGTAAGTTCCTGGTCAACCCTAGCTACAGAAACATTAGGTCGAGCCCACTAAAATCCAGGTCATTTGCCGACAAGCTGACCCTACCTTGCGGGGGGATTGGCAAACATGCCAATGTTAAAAATGCGACTTGCTGTCAAAATCTGTTGCAAGTCATGGAAGAATTATTTTGGGTACAGGAGCAGCAGCGTTCATGGTTGAAACAATCATCCGTGGACTGTGGATAGAGTGGGCTTGATAGGCTAAATGGCCTATTCTCGTTCTTTGAGAATTTACTCTGGTCACTACTTAGAATTGAAAGCGTGACCATTTTTCCATGACATTTTGACAGAGAGTGACATTGGGTTAATGCGGGTGACATTTCCCTTCTGATTCGGTAAGTATATTTAAAACACTGAATGAGTTTGCCATCCCGGCTCAGTTTTCTCTCCGACACATCACTCTGTCCATGACATGCAACGCAGTGAGTTACACTTCAACAAAGGAAAGATCATTGTGTGGCAGTGCCCTGCAAAGAGCCTGAATACTCCTCTTGTGCACAGGGTTGATCCATTGTATAAGATTTCCATGCTGCCCCATGTAATTATTCTCTGATGCATTATGTGCGGTGGGCAGCGAACAGAAGCTCACTGGAGATTAAATGGGTTATACTGTAATTGTATGTCATTATTTTATAGCAAACATCAGACAAGCTATCGCAATTGAGATATTGGCTTTTGAAATATTATAATTCTAAAACAGCATCAAAAACTCAATTAATATGATAATAATCCATTAGAATGAGATTTATGTGCTACATTATTGTAATCCCCTGTGCTTGCCTCTTCCGAGAGGATGGAAGTGCAGTGAGCTGGTCTAGTGTGTGTTGTTTTGAGGGGAGGGGGAATGCAGCAGCCTGAGGAATATCTTAACCTCATAACAGGAAGGGCAGGGTATAACAATCAAAATAACAGCGCTGCTGGCTTTCAGGGACTTTGCCACTCTTTTCCTTTTCCTCCCGTCTTTCCATCTCCTCCTTCCTTTCTATTGCTCTCTCCCTCCCGCTCTAGCTCCCCTCACTTCTGCAGCCTGCTTCATTTGTGAATTGCTTCAGCCGGATTTACAAACAGCATTTTGCTGAAACAAAATCCGATCCGAGCTCTCCGTGCGTTTCAGATCGTTCTTTCATTACCTCTGCGTACTTGTCGGTATTTATTACATACTTCGCTACTGCACTTAGCTACCATTGTACATTAAATCTGTTCCGCATCATTTTAAAACAAATAGAGTGCGGGCCTTCTAACAGGCACTGAGCAGAGCGTGCAAGACAATTGCCCAAGGCCGCATCCATCAAACAATCAGGGAGCAGCCAGGGTTGAAAAGAAAGGCTCATCCTCGTTGTATTCAGTACAGTCCGAACTGTTCAGCCCGAGGGAGTGGTTCTGACAGTTTCATTTAAACCCTTTTTGTAGCAACGCTGCAGCTGAGAGTTTTTTTTGGTGTTGCTGAACTTTTAATAAACCGCTGTCTGATTTGCTGTGCAATCCTAATGCTCAAGTTCAACACGACCTCCGAAAATCAAGATGGTAAACTAGCCAAACTCGGCTAGAAATCTTGATTTTTTATCATCACTTTCCTGGTCTGTTCCTGAACCCCATACAATCCGTCAGTGGGCCAATAGGTGAATCGGAGTTGCTCATGACTTAAAGCGCCGCAGTTCAACAGAATTCAAGGATGTGGATACCAGCTGAGTTGAGCGAGTTGGAATGTGACTGGAAATCAAGTAGGGTCGCCAACGCTCCAGGATTCTCCTGGAGTCTCCAGGAATTAAAGATTAATCTCCCGGACACTGCTGGGAGCAGCCCGGGAGAACAATCACAGGGGCATTTAACGATAATTATGCGCTCTTTTCATTTTCTTTGAACAATTTTGTTTATTAGTTATAAAAATACTGGGGATGGGAGAAACGTTGCTTGATTGAGAGTCAGGAATTATCCAGTCGGCCAACGCGGAGTCTGTTTGCTTTCCAATTGGTGCGGGACGGCAGTGCGCCGCGAGGTTGGATGTGCTGAGCAACCAATGGTGGGAGCGGTGAGTCATGTGATGAAACCTCCGGGGATACGTCCAATCAGGGTTGGCGACCCTAAAATCAAGTGAGCTGCGGTTCTGCAGAGGGCCAGTTGCAAAGGTGCCTGTAACCTAAATGGTGCAGGTGGCGGAATGATTTGGAACCTCAGAGGTTCAGGCCACTAGGATTGTCACTGGAGATTGGAATTTAAAAGGACAACCTCTATCACTTAGCCATGAAGTGACAAATGTGTATATCATACATGGCTGGCATTTGAACATAATTTTTAATAGTCGATAGGTAATAAACTACTCAATTACTCAACTCTAATTATTTATGCCGGCCTAACAAACGCATGACAAATTGACCAATTAAACAAAGCTGTGACATCAGCTGCAATGTCATTAATTTAATTAATGTTGCTTTTGGTTTCTGCAGCCAGAGTGACAACCATCAGCTGACAGAACCTTAAGTCCTTCTCGTAATTATCAAATGTTTATGAATACAGAAATAACACAAAGCTCACCCGTTGCTTTAACGTGATTATTACATTGCAATTCTGATTCACCTTTTGCTCCTTGGAGATTGTTTTTACATTTATATACTTGTTGTTTACACGGAGTTTCTCTGTAAACCTCATGCTGTGCCACGACATTCCTCTTGTGGCTCAGTACTCTCCCATCAGCCACCGCTTGGGTCTGTGTTGCGCCTTTCTTTCATATCATTTCAAAATGGGGACTATGTTCATGTTTAATTACCTTTTCTTTGTGTTAGGGAGTCAACAGAAGGCTGCCTCAACAAAGTGCTAAGTACAAATATAGCCATTGTCATGTTTTATTGTGCAACGCCCACTCCCTTTGCCCAACATTGACGGCCGTGTCTTCAACCGTCAAGACTCTAAGCTCTGGAATTCCCTTCCTAAACCTCTCCGTCTCTCCACCTCGCTCTCCTCCTTTAAAATCTTTCTTAAAACCTACCCCTTTGACCAATCTTTTGGTCACCTGTCCTAATATCTCCTTCTTATGCTCGGTGTCAAATTTTGTTTCATAACGCTCCTGTGAAGTGCCATGGATGTTTTCCTACGTTAAAGGTGCTATATAAATGCAAGTAGTTGTTTTTTAAAATCGTTGTTCTTTTCCCCCAAAGAAGACAATTACAAACTCTGGGTTCTTAGTTATTCCAAAATGCTGAAAAATCGATCTCCAAATTGCTAAGGAAGCACAACGCTTTCTGCTCTACAGTGTCCATCTGTGAATCTTTCCGTTAACCAAGCATATTCTGATACTACAGTACTGAGCCTCTGGTCATTGTGGAGTGCCACAGTGGTTTCTGTTCGACCTGCCATTGCCGAGTGGAGGTTTGGAGAATAGAGGCACAAGCTCACAAGGTAACTATAGATGAGAAGGCTATGTGACCCATCTTAATTCCTCCATCCAGAATGCCCCTAAATTCCCCCCATTTCAGCCTCCAATTGCTTCTGAACTGATCCCAAGTGTGTAGAAGTTCCTGATGTCAGCTCTAAATTTGACTTTTACCTGAACCTGTGCCTTCTTGTCCATCTCTTGCAATTTAATTTATTCCAGATTTACCTTTTCTATACCCTTAACTGACTTGTATAGCTCTGAGATCACAGGCCTTGTGTATCTCTGAGATCACCTGTCTTATATAGCTCTATAAGATCACCTCTCAGGAGCCTCTTTCCCAGCCAGAGAACCCAAGTTTCTCCAGGGTTCCCTCTTAACTCAGACCTCCGATATCAGCCTCATTGCTCCTCTCTGCACTGCCTCCAGGGCTTGAAAGTTTCTCTTGTGTCTCACCTGACCAAAACTGGCCACAGTACTCAAGGTGCAGTCTAACCAGAGTACTGTACAGTTTGATCACAGCTTCCTCTATTCTACTGATTCAGCTGTCAAGTTCAACATTCTCTGATGGAACTCTTTTACCACCATAATTTTTTTCCTAGTTCTATTCAAGATCAGTACAATGTTTGGCCTTGTATGACCCCACTCCCTGTGACATCAGCCTCATCAGCAGTGTCCCTAGCATCATTCGACAGACCTATACAAAATGGTGACTGCAGCACTAGCATAAGAGTTGCTTGCATTTCATGGACAATTCATGCTGCTTATGGAACTTGCTACCAGATAGTACCACCATTTGGAAATCTGTCCCTTGTCTGCAGAAGATAAGATAGAGCAGAAACCATCAATTGCAGACCCATCGCTTACCACGTGAACCTCAGGATGCATAGATAGAAAGACACCCAATAATATCATCCACTTGGCTCGGGACTTGACTTGTCAGTTAGTGCCCGAGTGTCAGCCTTGACACAATGGTAGCACTCTTGCCTCTGAGTCAGACGGTTGTGGGATCAAGTCCTTATCCAGAGACTTGAGCACATAATCTGGGCTAGCACTTCAGTGCAGTACGGAGAGAGTGCTGCACAGTTGGAGGTGCTGTCTTTTGAAGGAGATGCTGAACCGAGGCTCTATCTGCTCTCCGGTTGACATAAAAGATCCCACGGCACTATTCAAAGAAGAGCAGGGGAGTTCTGCACGGTGTCCTGGCCAATATCTATCCCTCAACCAACATCACTAAAACAGAGTATCTGGTCATTATCATGTTGCTGTCTGTGGGATCTTGCTGTGTGCAAATTGTCTGCCATTTTTTTACATTACAACAGTGACTACACTTCAACAGTACTTAATTGGCTGTAAAGTACTTTGAGACGTCAGGAGGTTGTTAAAGGCGCTATATAAATGCAAGTCTTTCTTTCTTTCCTAGTGCAATTCTCCCAAGCCTTTCTGTACTCTCAGCAACACGACAGGGTAAACTTGAGAGATACTGGTCTGTGTTACAGTTGTGGCTATGTTGTTATGCCAGCTAATGCACAAATACATATTCACGGGGAGTGCAAGTCAAAGATAGATTCAGATGGTCATGTGATGGTTAGAGTGATGCAGCTGCCACTTTAGGAGGTTTACATGGCTAATCCCTCCCTTGATCTCTCATACTGTAAATTGGAGAGAATATCCAGCTCTGTATTAGAGTGCCATTGCCTCCAAGCACACACACTATGCGATGACATTAATTACGGTGAAAGACATCCTGTCACTTGTGCATGGCCAGAGTTAGACACGGCTCTATTGGCTCTTGGCTCCCCAAACACAAATAGTTGCCAAATCATTTTGATGAGTACAGTGTCCTTTTGGAAAAAAAAAATCAAAGAAAACAGGTAAAAGAGAGACAGAGTAAGGGGAGGCACCTCACTGCTATCGAGCCCAGTGCCATGTGAGAGAGAGAGAGAGAAATGGAATGTAACCTGTATTCTGGCTGAAAAGAACCATTTACAATCCATAATAAATGAGTGAGTCTTGGAGTACAGCCAGAATATTCAGGCTGCTTGATCAAAATTTGCCCAACATTTGCCGGTCCTTCATCGTCACTGGGCCAAAGTCCAAGAAGGCCCACCACCAACTTCTCAAGGGCAACTGGGGATGCCAATAAATGCCAGCCTTGCCAGCGACACCCATATGCCGAGAAGGAATAATTTTTAAAAAAACATGCGGGGGAAATTGTGGAAATTTCATCCTCGAAAGAACATTAAACTGGAAAATTCAGAAAGCAAGTTGAGCACAACAGAACTTCTCCAAGTTCTGAGATTCACTGAGGCCTCCATGATAGAGACTGAATCCATCAGTCAGGCTCACTCAAGTCATCCAGAAAATCATATACAGGAAACTTTCGTTTATCCGGCATCGACGGGACCGGCGTGGTGCCGGTTTATCGAAAGTACCGGATAACAGAGAGTTATATCTACCGAGGCTATTTTTAACAAAGAGACTCCAAGCAGCACGGGAGAATCTACTCATGCTACTGCAATGTTTCGGACTTGCGACAGCGCCAGGAGGCCGAGTAGTGGCACTTTTGAAAAGTACCCCTACTGACTAAATCGGCGTTCGCGGACTCGGACTCGGGATCGGCAACATTGCCGGTTATTTGAGAGGATTTTTCGGCGCACTCGGCGTTCGCGGAGACTCGACTGCGACTCGGCAACATTGCCGGTTATTTGAGAGGAGTTTTCAGAGGATGATTTTTGCCGGTTAAGCGAGAATTCCGGATATTTGGGTGCCGGATAAACGAAAGTTTCCTGTACATGGACTGGAATAACTATGTACACGTGAGCCACATAAGCTCCATGTACACGGGCTGGAATAGCCCCATGTACACGGGCTGGACTAGCCCTGCACGAGCAGGCTTGATAAAACTATTTCAATTTTTGTCCCATCTGGAAAAACTTCAAAAATTTCCCTTCACATCACTTTCTCCAGTTAGAATGTGTCCTGGGCACCAGTGAGAGATGATGACTGATACAATATGGGTGGTGTGTGGAGTGGTGGTTTTGGCTTGGGCATTCGCCTTCATAGACTGACCACAGTATTTTTTTTCAAATTATTATGGACTGGTGTTGTGCAACAAGTGTATCACATAAAGAATGATGAGAAACATTAATGGTGACAATGGACTGGATTAGGTAGGGAAGAGGACAGGACATTAGTGTGTTACACGGCCAGTGACACTTCATGGTTTATTTTACTCCCCCTGGTACAATAACCATGGATTTTCCTCCCGGCTACAATCACATCTTCCGGTGGGGCAGGACCTACACTCGCCATTCGTTTACGCCCCGGCCTCAGTTCTATTTCTGGGGTGGTTGTCATTGCCATAAGGAGGGTGGGCGCTGGACCATTCATGGTGCTCAGTCGGGAGGGGTCGGGACTGTGGGAGGGTCGGGTCTGGGGGCTGATGTGGTGTCGGCCAGCGATTTAAAAAAAAAAGAGAAACTCGGATGGCCCCGAGATCGGTGGGCGTTTCACTCAATTTCATGCCATAACTTCGGCCATTTGAACCATCTCTCTGGGGTTCCGCCGACCTCCTAAAAGTTGCAGCGGGAGATCAGGAAAATCCCAACGGAATTTCAGGGCCTTGGATAGTTTCGAAATTGGCATTTTGTATAGTGCAATCAGCCTAGTGATCCACTGCTTTCTGCAAACAACACTTTAAACTTTAACCCCTCCCGCCCCACCAACCCCACATAGATTCACAGGGGTCTCTTGCACCTAGCGCTGGTGGGGAGCATATGACGGGGAATAGGTTGTATAATGTCCGTCGCCTTCTATTACAATATACCTGCTCATATTGGGCACTCGTATAATATACAACCAGCGTCACTTCACCAGCGTCACTAGTGAGGACCTTCAGGGCCCCTAGACTGTACATATTTTACCGTGAAGCCATGGTTAGTCAGTTAGGGTCAGGGTCTCCAGTGGAGGGATTTATAACATCTCACTGGTGGCCCAGAAGACAGGGCCACTGCTTGAGGGTTTGAAGTGACTATTTCCATGGGATTTAACCCAGCCTCATCTCACAATGGGGCCCCAGCCTAAAAGGAAAGTGTACTCCAGCCACGAGAAAGAATGAAATAGAGCAAACATGCAGCACTGACTGTATAATTATACATGAAAAGGAAAAGAACCTGCAAACAGACTGCGTGCACTCAATGCCAATTCTAATCAATGATGTGTTGCAAGGGATCCTGCTAGTTGACGTCACGCCAAGCACATCTGTTCCACTATTTCACTCAGCCAGTGAAGCACAGACAGGAGCCCCTGCAATGCGATTATTTCAGAAACAGATTTTTAAAGTATATGTAAGCACCCATTTATCCTTAAACTTGCCATGTGCAATTGCTAAATCCTTTGGAGTTCGAAGTCTGGTGGGTGGGTGAAAAATATGTGGTGGACGCTAGTGTTGCAGTACATAACTTCTGCCACCAGAGGCCCCCATGGCACCAGCCCAACTTGCCAGCAGCATCTAGTGACAACACCTGGAAACTGCAAGAGGGAGATGTTCCAAATCCCAAACGGGTCCATCTCGACTTTGTGCGATAGTGTAGAACGGGTGGTAGAGTTGGCAGCCCATTTTACATCTCTCCCCCCTTTTTATTTCGATGGAAGTCAATGGGGAGAGATGTAAAATGGGCTGCAGACTTGCGATCACCTGATTCTCGTTCTTTGATTTACACTGTCACACAAAGTCGAGATAGACCCCCATTGAGTTTGCAAACCATGCACTTTGATATGGAGCTTTGTGTGTCGTAGGTTTGTGTTTCCTACAGCAAATACAAAAAGTCTGTGAATTTCACCACTAAAAGCAAGTGAATTGTGAGAGCGAGGGTGGTCACAATGCCCCAGAATCTGACAGGTTCAGTTTTGGAACCCGCCAGCTCTGTAACACCTCGATACCAAGTGGTCCTTGGAACTCGGGAAGGTACAAGACCAGAAAGGACCATGTGGTTCATACGGACAGTTTCAAAGTTCTAAAAATGCCCCACTGTATTTCTTCCACCCATCAATCATTACTTTCACCAGAAGCTAGCTAGCTCCCTCTGGCAGTTGCTCGCACTTCTTGAGCAGTCAGTGTCACGCATTCACCACCCTTTGCAAAGTAGTTAAATCTAAACCGTTTATTCCCTCTTCTGAGCACTTGTCTATTAGCCCTGGTTTCAGAGTTTGTCATTGGACCAGGTTATTGCGGTTTAGTTTATCTGTACCCCTTAGAATCTCTCAGCCTCCTTTCTCACTCTGTCTAGAATACCCTGCATTTGGTCTGCGTGTTCCTGCTATTTGAACCTCCCTATTTTCTATCACCAAACTTCAATGACTTTAAAATAATTTATGTCCTGTGCAAACAAAAGTGGCCCCGAGCAGAGATTCCTGTGACACACCGGCAATCACCATCATCTTCCATTCTGATTCAGCTCCACGTACAACCACTCTTTGCTTCCTCTGATTGAACCAATTTCAGATCCACCCCAGAAGCTTCCCCTCCCCTCCCCTCCCCTCCCATTCCATGCTTTCCGATCTTGTGGACCAATCTACTGTGTGCCAAGGGCTTTGCTAAAAACTAAATACACAGGCCCCGAAATTCTGAGGGCCGAGATCCCGATTGTTAAACCACGACTGCCGCGCCCAATGGTTCCCGCCAACACCGAGCCTGCCATCGGTGGGAGGGCACCCCCATTTCAATGAGGCAGATGGGCGCAATGCCCCATGCCGCCAGAAAAGCTGATTCCCGCCGCACGCCCCCCCACCCCTGCAACCGAGTCCAACATTGGTCTGAGCGAGGTGGCCAACTAAGGACATTTATTTTTAACCATTTACAATTCTCCAGGGTCCAGACACCTTGCCTTTCCCACACCCCACCGGGGTCTAGACACCTTGCCTTTCCCACACCCCACCGGGGTCCAGACACCTTGCCTTTCCCACACCCCACCAGGGTCCAGACACCTTGCCTTTCCCACACCCCACCGGTGGGGCCTTCATGCCCCCTTGTGGGCCGGTATGCCTCACTGGGGTCACGACTATGTCAAGCCCCTGCCCTTGGTCCTGCCCCCAGCTCGTCATTTGCCTGGTAAAGGGGTGGGTGGAAGTTCCGCCGCTTTAAAAGTCAATGCGGAAACTCCTGGAAATGGCGGAGACCCAATGTAACCGGGTCTCCACGGTTTCCCTGGCGGTTCAGTCAGTCTACTGCCGGAGCTATGGTGGGAGAACAGCGGAACCCCTGAGGCAGTAACAACTGCTGACTCCCCTTATCCACTCGGCGCATCATCTCCTCAAAGTTCAACTTGTCACACTTGACCTCCATCCCATAAATCCACGCTGACCCCTAAGTTCCTGTTTCTCCAAGTGTTTCATCATTCACGCCTTCAGGTGTGTTTGACCTATTACATATATTAGGTCTACTGGATTGTAGATCCCAGGTTCTTTCTGTCCCTTTTTATAAACCCCGTGTTACATTTGCCATTCTCCAATGCTCAGGCACTATTCCTGATTCCAATGAATCTTTGAAATACTTGTCAGCATGTGGCAGATTTTATTAGCCACTTGCCCTAAATACTCTAGTGTGCAGTCCATCTGGGCCATGTGTCATTGCGTTCTCTTAATGTTTTCAGATTTTTACATGGTCCCTGAGTTATGACCTGAAGATGTTCCCGCACCAGCGTGGTCACTGAAATATCTTCACTCTCCGGGTTTGATGCCACTTGGCACAGTATTCCTTCCAACCCCCTGCTCAAAGATGAACCCTCCATGTACAATCCATTCAGTTGTGTACTCACTATTGTGCAGAGTCGTTAAGCTGGTATTCACGGGAACGGCTGAAGCATTCCACCATCCCGGAATCTGCCCAAAGTCGCACCATGGCGCCCAGCAGCTCCGGGGAGAATGGCTCCGTATCCTCCATCCGAGTCACTACGTCACACACCATTTTAGCATCAGCCTGCGGGAATTAGAAAACGTGTCAGTACAAGAGACAGCAACAAGCTAATCACGTCATGGCAAAGGACAGCAACGAGCCAATCACTTCATGGCAAGGGGCAGCAACGAGCCAATCACTTCATGGCAAGAGGCAGCAATGAGCCAATCACTTCATGGCAAGGGGCAGCAACGAGCCAATCACGTCATGGCAAGGGACAGCAATGAGCCAATCACATCATGGTGAGGGGCAGCAACATACCAATCAAGGTGGTATGGACTGTTGCAGGGCCATGGTTCCACGAGTGATGGCAGCCCTCCAGTACCCTTCTAAAGTGATCCTTGACAGTGTGAATTGGTGGGCGAACACACACACTCACTTTCCAGCCCGGATGGTGGGGGTGTCACTGGATAACGATCAAAAGTGGGAATCCTGGCTGATTTTCAATCCCTAGCACAGTGACGTCATGGCCAATTGTAGGGCTCCAGCAGATGACAGCTAACCCGGGGATCAACCCTAGGACCCGCTGGTCTGTAAGGCTTAATAACTACCACAGGCCGTGCTTTACTCAGTGAACCTTTGTTCATTTAGTTTTCAAGTTGATTAGTGGAACAACTTTGGGGGATTAGAAACTGTACATTGTTTGTCAGTGACCTACTAAGACTGTGTCACCTCAGTTGAGGTAGATGTTGCAGATGTCATACTGAACAAAACTGGGCTACGGACTTTCACTCACCAACTAGTCATGGGTGAGTGAGGTTACAAACCACATCATTACCCAATTTATGATCCTTCACCACCCCAATCCAGATCTTTCAGTGTTTCTCTACATTCTTGCTGTACCTATCTGTCCTACATAGAATTACACAGAATCTAAGGCACAGAAACGGGCCATTCGGCCCAACTGGTCTATGCTGGTGTTTACACTTCACACAAGCCTCCTTCCACTCTAATTAGCTTTCCCCATCATGCCCCCATATCCTCCTGCCCTTCAATGTGTTAATGCTCTCTGCTTCTAACATTCCATGTGAGAGCGAGTTCCACATTCTCAGCAATCTGCGTAAAGAATCTCCTCCTAAGTTTGTGTCCCCTTGTTCTGGACTCACCCACAAATGGAAACAGTTTCTCCACATCCACCCTATCAAACCCCTTCATCATTTTAAAGCCCTCAATCTCCTCTTAGTCTTATATTTGTTAAGAATAGAAGATTTTGAGGAACAGGAAAAGGTCATTCGGCCCAACAAGCCCATAAATCAGAGTTGCTCGGGAAATATTTCAAAACTTATCCCTCACTGAGGATTTTTTTAAAAAATCCCACCTAAAGGAAACCTTTCACTTGGAAAAAAATTGTTTCATGAACTTTAATCAGAAGAAAATAAAATACATCTTTGGTGTAGCCGATCAAGGGTTGGAAGGGCCGCGGTACAGAAGTAGGAAGGTAATGTTAACTTTAACAGAACCTTGGTTAGACCATACTTGGCGTACTGTGCTCAGTTCTGGTCTCCATATTACAAAAAGGATACTGATTTACAAAGATGATACCAGAACTAAGAGGTTGTAGCTATCAGGAAAGACTTTACAGGTTGGGGTCTTTTCTCTACAAAACAAAAGACTGAGTGGTGACCGGATAGAGTTCTTTAAAATTCTGAAGGGGTTCAATAGGGTAGATGTAGAGAAGATGTTTCCACTTATGGGGGAGTCCAAAACTAGGGGCCATGCACATAAGATAGTCACTAATAAATCCAATAGGGAATTCAAGAGAAACTTCTTAGCCCTGTAGAGACCCCTTCTCCCCCAGGGAGGGAGGCCGTGTAGGTGACAAACCCAGGTGGAGAAACATGTGGTATTAGAGGTGGTCCCATTGGTTATTTGATGGTTCACTGAGTTAACACACTACTTGGTGTGGAACGGAGCAGTACAGACAGGTTTGACATCTGGTCTGGGCTAGCTGAGATAGGGTAGTAACGGGGACACTGTGACTGAAGTCAACGTCCCTGGGCCAGGGATGGGCGGAAAGCAGAAGGCCAATCGTTGGTCCTGTCCGGTGAAGCATGTGACGCGTCTGGACATTGACAAGGACAGGACTGGGCTCCACCGTGATGGCTCGATCAGCCTGCTGACGCTCAGTGTGCCGGCTCTCGTGTAGAAAGTGGCCACTTGGGTGAGGTGGTCAATCGCTGCTGGCACCCGTGGACCTACAGCCCAAGATCAGTCATGAGAGGAAGGAGTTAAAGGAAGAGACGATAGGAGAACGTAATCCCAGTCATATTCTTCCCTTCAGTCACTATCTGGTTGAGCTTGGCAACTGTATGGGCAACTGTGGGTAAACTAATTTTATGCTGGCATTTTCAACTGTTGTTAGATTGGGACCAGGAGCCCTTTCACCCGAAGAATGTGAAGAGGAATCTGTCTTCATGAAAAGCAAATCGGTCAAGGTTATTCATTTGTGTGGTGCAGTGTTGTGAATTGTAACAACACACATCATTACATCGCCCGTTTATACCATCATCACCATAAAAGTGACCCACGTTGCTTACGAACATATAAAAATGACGGGCACGGAAAGACCAGCCGGTCCATCAAGCCTGCCCCACACTCATGACTAGAGCATCAAGACGCGACACTTCCTACTCTCCCCGCCCAACCCAGAGGTGAACAAACAGAAAAAACCCAACAAGGGAGAAAAACTCTGGGAAATTCCTCGCTGACCCTCTCACACGATCGAAACCAGTCCAGGAGATCATATGGACCATGTGTTCGTTACCTGTTAATCCAAATTAATAGTGCTTCTCCCAAATACTTTTTCATAAAGACCTTTAAAACCTTCATTTAAATTTTTTGTGAGGCTATTGCTGCCCGTATCCAATTCCCTTTTGAAAGTTACGATTGAATTTGCTTGCACCACCCTTTCCAGCAGTGCATTCCAGATCATAACAACTCACTGTGTAAAAAAATTCTCATCTCATCTCTCCTCTGGTTACCGACCCTCCTGCCAGTGGAAACAGTTTCTCCTTCTTTACTCCATCAAAACCCCTCATCATTTTGAACACCTCTATTAAATCTCCCCTTAACTTTCTCTGCTCTAAGGAGAACAATCCCAGCTTCTCTCATCTCTCCACACAAGTATATTACCTTCTGCAGTGAAGCCCATTGACTGCAGTACCCAGTGCTACTTATTCTAATGAAATGAGCTTCCGACCACATATCCGCAGCATAACAAAGACCGCCTATTTCCACCTCCGTAACATCGCCTGTCTCCGCCCCTGCCTCAGCTCATCCGCTGCTGAAACCCTCATCCATGCCTTTGTTACCTCTAGACTTGACTATTCCAACACTCTCCTGACCGGCCTCCCACATTCTACCCTCCGTAAACTTGAGGTCATCCAAAACTCGGCTGCCCGTGTCCTAACTCGCACCAAGTCCCGTTCACCCATCACCCCTGTGCTCGCTGACCTACATTGGCTCCTGGTTAAGCAGCGCCTCGATTTCAAAATTCTCATCCTTGTTTTCAAATCCCTCCATGGCCTCACCCCTCCCTATCCCTGTAATCTCCTTCAGTCCCATAACCCGCCGAGATATCTGCGCTCCTCTAATTCTGCTCTCTTGAGGATCCCTGATTATAATCGCTCAACCATTGGTGGCTGTGCCTTCTGTTGCCTAGGCCCTAAGCTCTGGAATTCCCTGCCTAAACCTGTCCGCCTCGCTACCTCTCTTTCCTCCTTTAAGACGCTCCTTAAAACCTACCTCTTTGACCAAGCTTTTGGTCACCTGCCCTAATTTATCTTTATGTGGCTCGGTGTCAAATTTTTTGTCTTAAAATACTCCTGTGAAGCGCCTTGGGACGTTTTACTACGTTAAAGACGCTATATCAATACAAGTTGTTGTTGTTGTTATTATAATGAAAAAGAGTGATCTGTGATTCGATACACAGCTCTCCAGGGTTCAAAACGTACTGAACTCCTAACTCTGGAAGGTTTCTGAAGGTGGACAGGTGAGGGGAGGCTTAGTCAATACTCAGACAGGTTAGAACAGAAGCGGTTCTGTGCAAGAGATTGCCGATCTCTAGTTTTTGGACCAGCTTGGAGTTCTTCATCATGACCACAAGGCGGAGCCAGAGCTCAGGCTTTACTGGCAGAGCAAACAGGAGCAGCCCTGGGAACGGCCTCCATTTTGGCATTAGCTGGGAAAGCCTGGGATAAACTCTGCTACAGAGGCTGAAACTGAGCAGCAGCCACACCTTATAGCCAAGCTGTGGACCAGTACTAAATCCGCTGGTGCCAGGCCTGAGCTATCATTATTTAAGGTTAGGCCTGTCTGCAGTATTTCCACGTCTGTCCTGTGCTGTTTAAGTTGACGCAGGTGGTCCTAAATTTAGCAGAACTGGCAACATCAGGGAAATGCTGGAAATGAGATTTATGGTTTAAAAGGCGAGGCAGATCGTAAACCTGTCTGAGCACCTGGGGTTGTTCTTATTTTAGAAATGAGAGACAGGAAAATAGGAGGCCTTCCTAAACCAGAATGAGCCTCACTTCAAATGAGATGCACTCCCATCAGGTAAAAGCTAACAACTAACTCACATTGATTGATTTCATTTTTGCTAATTTTCGCTCCTCGTCTCCTGAAGGTGGCGAGTCTTACTGGGGTGTGTGGTTCACAGGCCCTTTTGGATCTGCCCAGGTGGCCATTCTTTTCACGTGAGTCGAGACAATGCGTGTCAGCAGCCTATCCGACTGTGGAATGCATCAGAGCAAAGCCCAATCCTGTCTTCACCTAACCTCCTGCTCACACGAACTTTCCAACACAGCTCACAATCGGGAGCATTCTTCAAAAAAAAACTCTCAAATCTGCGACCGCTACCCCCCAGAAGGACAAGGGCAGCAGTTGAAGACAATGGCTTCAGTCTTCCCAATATTTAATTGGAGGACATTTCTGTACTGGATGTTGGACAAGCAGTGTGACAAATCAGAGACAGTGGAGGGGTTGAGAGAGGGGTGATGGTGAGGTAGAGCTGGGTGTCGTCAGCGTACATGTGGAATCTGACGGGACAGCATGTAGATGAGAAATAGGAGGGGGCCAAGGATAGATCCTTGGGGGACTCCAGAAGTAACAGTGCAGGAGCAGGAAGAGACGACGTTGCAGGTGATTCTCTGGCTACGATTTGATAGATAAGAATGGAACCAGGCGAGGACAGTCCCACCCAGCTGGGCGATGGTGGAGAGGTGTTGGAGGAGGATGGAGTGATCAACCATGTCAAAGGCTGCAGACAGATCGAGAAGGACAAGGAGGGATAGTTTACTAAGGTCACAGTCACATAGGATGTCATTTGTGACTTTGATAGGATCATTTCAGTGCTGTGGCAGGGGCGGAAACCTGATTGGAGGGATTCAAACATAGAGTTGTGGGAAAGATAGGCACGGATTTGGGAGGAGACAACACATTCAAGGACTTTAGAAAGGAAAGGGAGGTTGGAGATGGGGCGGTAGTTTGAAAGGATGGAGTGGTCAAGGGTGGGGGGGCGGGGGGTGATGACGGTAGATTTGAAGCACCCCACTTCTGTCCGATATGTCGTGGGTGGAGCGCTTAGTCTGAAAGTTGCATAGGTGGAGAGAAACAAGGCAGCGACTCAAACAGGAGCAGAAGCTATTGGTCCAATAATAGTAATGGATTGGAGTGGGAAAGTGAAGACAGCCAAGGGATTGGTACAGTTGACTTAACCTGCAGTCTCGTCTTTCAGTGGTTGTACCACGAAACGGATTCACAGTGTGGAAGACATTTTCTGCAAAACCAATGCACCGTCTACACAGACGGTGAAGTCCCTGTAACACATGCATTTTCCCCACACTATTTAGCTACTGCGGTACATATTACTTTGAAAGAATAGAAGGGTTTCCTCGCATATTTTTTGAATGACAGGCAAGCTGATAATGGAACATTTGACAGCACGCATCAAAAAATTAAAATGATTAACACAAGGAGAGGCACGTTGGGCCAAATGGCCTCTTTCTGCCCTGCATTATTCTATGAGAGAAGTGTCAGTCTGGGCTCAGTGGGTCCCTTTCGCCTCTCAGTCAGAAGGTCGTGGGTTCAAGCCCCACTCCAGACACTGCAGCACAAAATCTAGGCTGACACTCCAGTGCAGTACAGAGAGAGTGCTGCACTGTCAAAGGTGCCGTCTTTCGGATGAGACGTTAAACCAAGGCCCTGCCTGGTCTCTGATGTGGATGTAAGTGATCCCGCAGCACTATTCGAAGAAGAGCAGGGGAGTTCTCCTGGTGTCCTGGCCAGTATTTATCCCTCAACCAACATCACGAAAAATTTCATGTTATCTGGTCATTTATTTCATTGCTGTTTGTGGGAGCTTGCTGTGTGCAAATTGCCTGCCATATTTCCTACATTACAAGAGTGACTGCACTTCAAAAGTATTTCATTGGCTGTAAAGCACTTTGGAACGACCTGAGGTTGTGAAAGCACGTCTTTCTTTATAGCACTTATTGTGATGGCTTTACTGTGCCATGTGTAATGATTATTTGATTGCCTGGCTGTGCACTTTCTTGATGTAACTCTTGCCCTCCCCCAGCCTCCCCTCAGGGACCTGGTTAAATGGAACTCTCAATGACATCTCTCATATATCTTAAACAGGTGGCATTTTGCAGATCCTCTCATTCGAGGAGCTGAACGCAGTGCCCTCAGGAGGGAGGCTACAGACTAATGTCCCACTGATAAGCGCTCACAGGGTCGGGGGTAATATATTAGATTGAATAGAGGATTGGCTAACGAACAGAAAACAGAGAGTCGGAATAAATGGGTCATTTTCAGGTTGGCAAACTGTAACTAGCGGGGTGCCACAGGGATCAGTGCTGGGGCCTCAACTATTTACAATCAATATTGATGACTTGGATGAAGGGACCGCGTGTACTGTTGCCAAATTTGCTGACGATACAAAGATAGGTGGGTTAGCAAGTTGTGAGGAGGACACAAAGAGTCTGCAAAGGGATATAGGTAGGTTAAGTGAGTGGACAAAAAATTTGGCAGATGGAGTATAATGTGGGAAAATGTGAGGTTATCCACTTTGGTAGGAAGAATAAAAAAACAAAATATTATTTAAATGGAGAGAGACTACAGAATGCTGCAGTACAGAGGGATCTGGGTGTCCTCGTACATGAAACACAAAAAGTTAGCATGCAGGTACAGCAAGTAATTAGGAAGGTAAATGGAATATTGGCCTTTTTTGCAAGGAGGATGGAGTATAAAAGTAGGGAAGTCTTGTTACAACTGTACAGGGTGCTGGTGAGACCACATCTGGAGTACTGCATACAGTTTTGGTCTCCTTATTTAAGGAAGGATATACTTGCATTGGATGCAGTTCAGAGAAGGTTCACTAGGTTGATTCCGGAGTTGAAGGGGTTGTCTTATGAGGAAAGGTTGAGCACGTTGGGCCTATACTCATTGGAGTTTAGAAGAATGAGGAGTGATCTTATTGAAACATAAGATTCTGAGGGGGCTTGACAGGGTAGATGCAGAGAGGATGGGCTGGATTTTCAATGACCCGTGGAGTCGGGTTTGGAGGCGTGTGGGGGGTTAAAGTTGCAGATTCGGGGGTCCCGACCCCATCCCGACTTCATTCCGCCTCCACGCAATTTTGACAAAATCGATCGCGGGGTTCCCAACTCCGTCCCGCCTCCAAGAGGCGGGAGAGGCCATTAAAGCCCTTAACAAGCCCTAAATTGGCTCTGTAATGCCATTTTGAAACATTTTAGCTAGTTTAACCCTTTTCCGACGTGAAGTATGCCTGATGTGAAACACTCCAGTGAAACCTGGCCCGAGCACAAGTGGATAGCTGACTATCAGCTGCAGGTCCACTATTACAACGGAGATGTGATGAAGGTAGTAGTAGTATTAGGTTTGAAAGTCGCCTCTGATGCTGCTGCATTGAATGTCTTCAGAGACTGCCTGGGAGGACTTGGTTGCAAAAAAAATTCTCTCTCTCTGAGATGCTGCTCATTTTGCATCCAGGTCCTCTCACAGCAAAGGCCAGGCAATCTCTGAGACCAGGCAGTCTCTGACCTGCAATGATGACATCATCAGAGGCGACTTTCAGACTGAAACCACTAATTGGTTCATGGGTTCCCACATGCTGGAACTCAGTTGCCCAATTAAGTGAAAATTGCATCAATCTCCCACATCCAATTGCAAGCGGGTGGATAACACGACCCCAACCCGCCCCAGTATCAAAATCCAGCCCAATGTTTCCCCTCGTGGGGGAATCTAGAACTAGTGGGGCACAGTTTCAGAATAAGGGGTTGCCCATTTAAAACGGAGATGAGGAGGAATTTCTTCTCTCAGAGGGTCGTGAATCTTTGGAATTCTCTACCCCAGAGAGCTGTGGAGGCTGGGTCATTGAATATATTCAAGGCGGGGATAGACAGATATTTGAGCTACAGGGGAGTCAAGGGTTATGGGCAGCGGGTGGGAAAGTGCAGTTGAGGCCAAGATAAGATCAGCCATGATCTTATTGAATGGCGGAGCAGGCTCGAGGGGCTGAATGGCCGACTCCTGCTCCTATTTCTTATGTTCTTATGTCTGAGGAGCTGGACAGTGGGTAGCACTCTCGCCTCTGAGTCAGAAGGTTGTGGGTTCAAGTCCCACTCCACAGACTTGAGCACAAAAATCTAGGCTGACACTCCAGTGCAGTGCTGAGGGAGTGCTGCACTGTCGGAGGTGCCGTCTTTCGGATGAGGCGTTAAACCGAGACCCCGTCTGCCCTCTCAGGTGGACGTAAAAGATCCCACGGCACTATTTCGAAGAAGAGCAGCGGAGTTATCCTCGGTGTCCTGACCAATATTTATCCCTCAACCAACATCACAAAAACAGATTATTTGGTCCTTACCACAGTGCTGTTTGTGGGAGCCTGCAGTCTGCAAATTGGCTGCCGCGTTTCCTACATTACAACAGTGACTACACTTCAAAAAGTACTTGATTGGCTGTAAAGCGTTTTGGGACATCCTGAGGAAGTGAAAGGCGCTATATAAAAGCAAGTCTTTCTTTCTTTCTATGGACATCTTTAAGAGTAGGTACCGCCTGCAACTGGAACATCGTCACCTGAAACAACTGGATAATAGTAGCACGAGATGAAGAACTGCTCATCCTGCATCGTACAAACTCATCCAGCCTGCTCTGAACTGTCGCACAATTCATCTAGTTGGGGGGGGGGATGTCTTGTTGTGGCTAATCATAAATGTTTGTTTATTATTAATGTCATAAGGGCAGTTCGCACGATAAGCGATGACACGGAAAAGGTTGGTCTTAGTGAGACAGGTGTGTAGGGGCTGATTCTTCTCTCGCGGTGCGGCCCAGGAGCAATTAGCATGGAGAGCACCAGCAACGCATTCAGACACCTTCAGCACCAGGACCTCCTCTGGGGCCTCATCACCATCAGGCAGGCACAGACTGCGGGCCACACTATTGGGTGCTGAGCCAGGGAGAAGAGGAAATCCTTGTGCAGAGCCCTCTGGTGCACCCCTGTTTAGTTTACAGTGGGGCGCCCTATTCAGATACCATAAAAACAGAGGAAGTCTGGGTCCAGTGCTATTCGGGAGCAGAATGGGAGCCAAGGGTTAGGCGTTGTTCGGGAGCAGGGCAGAGGAAGATCAGCTCTGTAAATATTTTCTTCCCCTTTTTCTGCTAGGCAGAGAACCTGTACCTGTTTACTTTGTGAACTGATTTCAGGTATTATATTTCTAATTAAATTTTAGGTTAAAATTGCTCAAGGTTTGTACAGGTTAAAAAAAGGAACAAAGCTGTCCTTTCACTCCTGGCACCAGAGGGATACAAGGAATGTATTTCTCACCCTCCTTTTCACAGCTCAGTATCACCAAGGTACTGCAGCAAATGTTGAAAGTTGGGATCAATTTTTTGTTCAGAGCAGAACCGTTCTTTGGTATTTCCTCTATATAAAGTAGTACCACCCGAAAAACAGCCCTGTCCACAAACACACACACACAGGTCTGTCCGCACACATAAGAACAGGAGTCAGCCATTCAGACCCTCGAGCCTGTTCCGCCATTCAATGAGATCATGGCTGATCTGCGATCCAACTCCATATACCCGCCTTTGGCCCATATCTCTCAATACCTTTGGTTACCAAGAAGCTATCAATCTCCGATTAAATTTAACAATTGATCTAGCATCAATTGCCGTTTGCGGAAGAGAGTTCCAAACTTCTACCACCCTTTGCGTGTTTCCTAATTTCACTCCTGAAAGGTCTGGCTCTAATTTTTAGACTATGCCCCCTAGTCCTAGAATCCCCAACGAGCGGAGATAGTTTCTCGCTATCTACCATATCTGTTCCCCTTAATAGCTTGACAACTTCGATGAGATCATCCCTTAACCTTCTAAATTCTAGGGAATACAACCCTAATTTGTGTAATTTCTCCTCGTAATTTAACCCTTGAAGTCCGGGTATCATTCTGGTAAACCTACGCTGCACTCCCTCCAAGGCCAATATATCCTTCCTAAGGTGTGCTGCCTAGAACTGCTCACAGTACTCCAGGTGTGGTCTAACCAGGGTTTTGTATAGCTGCAGCATAACCTCTACCCCCTTGTACTCTAGTCCTCTCGATATAAAGGCCAGCATTCCATTAGCCTTTTTGATTATTTTCTGTACTGTTCATGACATTTTAATGATCTATGTACCTGAACCCCCAAGTCTCTTTGGACATCCACTGTTTTTAGTTTTTCACCATTTAGAAAGTACCCTGTTCTATCTTTTTAGGTCCAAAGTGGAAGACCTCACATTAGCTAACATTGAAATCCATTTGCCACAGTTTTGCCCATTCACTAAATCTATCAATATCCCTTTGTAATTTTATGCTTTCATCTACACTGCCTACAATTCCACCTATCATTGTGACATCGGCAAATTTGGATATATGACTTTCTATGCCATCATCTAAGTCGTTAATAAATATTGCGAATAGTTGAGGCCCCAACACAGATCCCTGCGGGACACCACTAGTCACATCCTGCCAATTTGAGTACCTGCCCATTATCCCTACTGCCTGTATATACACACACACACAGGTCTGTCCACACACACACACACACACACAGGTCTGTCCACACACACACACACAGGTCTGTCTACACACACACACACACAGGTCTGTCTACACACACACACACACAGGTCTGTCCACACACACACACAGGTCTGTCCACACACACACACACACACAGGTCTGTCCACACACACACACACAGGTCTGTCTACACACACACACACACACAGGTCTGTCCACACACACACACACACACACAGGTCTGTCCACACACACACACACACACACACACACACAGGTCTGTCCACACACACACACACAGGTCTGTCCACACACACACACACACAGGTCTGTCCACACACACACACACAGGTCTGTCCACACACACACACACACACACACAGGTCTGTCCACACACACACACACACACACACACACACACACAGGTCTGTCCACACACACACACACACAGGTCTGTCCACACACACACACAGGTCTGTCCACACACACACACACACAGGTCTGTCCACACACACACACACACACACACACACACACAGGTCTGTCCACACACACACACACACACACAGGTCTGTCCACACACACACACACACACACACAGTCTGTCCACACACACACACACACACAGGTCTGTCCACACACACACACACAGGTCTGTCCACACACACACACACACACAGGTCTGTCCACACACACACACACAGGTCTGTCCACACACACACACACACACACACACACAGGTCTGTCCACACACACACACACACACAGGTCTGTCCACACACACACACACACAGGTCTGTCCACACACACACACAGGTCTGTCCACACACACACACACAGATCTGTCCACACACACACCTTTTGTGAAGGCCAAAACGGAAGGTGGAGAGGATAGGGGTGGAGCGGACTGTGGTTGGGATTATGATTTGAGAATAATGGGATTGATGTCCAAAACACACCCTCCTGATTAATATCAAACAGAAGCTTATTGTGGAATTTCACAAAATTTCAGTGTCAAACGACACCAAAATAAAGTGACATATACTCCGGGAACAAATTAAAATAAAATAAGTTGTGAATATTTACAGTTATTTATGCAATTCACAGATTATCCAACCTAAAAATAGAATGAAGAGAATAAAGTGGTGCGTTTACAGACAGATCACACCACACACTTCATACAGTGTTAAGCAAACTACAGTGTTTGCACATTATATGCAAGGGGCAGCCAACAGTCAGTTACTTCTTGAACACAAGCCAAATACTGAGGAACCAATGGGGGAAGCCAGTCAAACACCAGGGAGCCAACAGGGGCACTGGGGGGATGAAGGGAGCAAGTGGCAAACGTTAGGGAATGATTGAGTCTGTGTGAAGGCGCAGAACAAGTAAAGAAAAATAAAAATAAAAGCAAGGCACAGTTAACTGAGATATTGGAAAAAGCTTCCTAATTACTCTTAAGTTCAGTGAAGCTAAAGACATAAACATTGATGAGATGCGAAGTCCCAATGAATCCTTATTAAAGGTGTCCTTTCACCATTTAATGAAGGCCTTGTCAAATTGAGCTGGATTACACACTATGGGAGTTAAGCCCTTGGGCCCTGAAAATACACAGATGCCCCCACCGACCGTGACTCCGGGAAATAGACTGGGAGACTGGGATAGGCCAGGTCTCGGCCTGTGCTGTTAGTTTCCGGGGGGCCTTGTTTGGGGTGGAACCTTGGTGACAGAGGGGGCAGAGGACTCCCAGGCTGGGATATTCCCTCAGCCCTAGCCTGTCCGAGGCCTGCCATTCAAATGGCGGCTGGAAGTGGCCTACCAACCACTACCCTGGCAGGAGTGGAGGGCCACCTTAGAGTCCAGGTCCAGGAAGGGGCGAGGACCTCTGACAATTTGCAGAGGTTCTCGGGGGGGGCGGGACAACACTCCCATCCAGCCTAAGACTGGATTTACCAGAGTTCGGGTCAGGCAGGGGCCCAAGATGTGCCCCTAGTGTTGTAGGCATCCACCCACCGGCCCCATGATAATCAGGTGCCTTCCCCCAATCCTGTCGCAATTACCGGGATTACTGGCCCTGATTGCTGCAAGTGTTCCGATTGATCTCTAAGCAGATTCTGTTAAATAGATTGTTACGCTGAAGCTTTTATACACACTTATATATATATAAAAAGATCAAAATGAAATGCAGCATTAACCTAAATCCCAGCACAGTCCTACAGCAATTTTATTTCATGTATTTCAAATACTGGGGTAGATCTTGCGATGGTCCCCTGAGCGAACTTGAGTTACTGTGTGGTGAGCTCCTGGCCCATCATAGGCTTGGCCTTTGGGCCTCATCAGAGGGGGCAGGAAATCGCACATCAGGAGCTTCACCAAGAGCCACTGGTTCGATTCTAAGTGATGATGTGGCTGCTAATATTGTTCACGTATAATTCAGCCTTTCCAAAGGCTCTTTGGGCAACAAAAATGCCTGGGAAAACCCAGCAGCCAGCGCAATAAATTTGGAGGTGGGAAACAGAGCCCACAGCCAAGCGAGGGAGCCGTGCAACACTCCAACCCTTGGTGTGATGTCTGGTGAAGTGGAGGTGGTGGCGAATGAGGAGATAGCGAGGGGCATAGCTCTGCTCTTCACTTCACATTTCCCTGCCTATACGGCAGCATTGCAATGTGCCTAGAAGGAGGCAGAGGAAGAGGGTACTGGATTATCAGCTCCATGGGGCATGTTGGCTCTTGGTGTCTTTGCAAAGGTTGGCACAGCTCTGCACCTGGCTCAATCTTGACCTGGAGCCAGTTCCGCATGTTCATTGGCAGGTAGCTGGGCTCTGCCTGTAAATGTGAGTGGGAGGGTACCAGCACTCTGGCATAGCTTAACCTCTGACAACCTCCCCCATTGCCCAACCACCTCCACTTCCTCCAAAAAATATCAGTGATGGGGAATTCCCATTGGGAAACCCATTGTCCCAATCTCGTGAAAGCACCAGAAAATTGATCATAACCGACAGAGCCTCCTGAACAAATAAGTGAAAACAAGAAAGATTTTAAAAAGGGTTCAGAAATAGATTCAAAATGCTGCTCCAAATCTTACGATACAGCTCTTTTAAAGCACTTCTGCAAATGGCAAACATATTTCATACAGGAAGGCAGGTGACAGAACGCTATACCAGCGTGAGCACCGGGAAATTGTGCAAAGGTCTAAATTTTAAAACAATTAGCCGCAAACTGGCAGGTGCTTCTGGCTCCTGCATAAAGCCCGACCGGAAAGTCGAATGATGCACTGAAAGGGTGGAAATGTGGCTTTAAACTGATCATTTTCTGATCGGTTTAGCTCAACTAGATCCGATCGGAAAATCTACCCCATCAATTAAAAGCACAGGAGTGATGCACGGCCACTTTTAAAAAAGAAAAATCGGATTAAATAATACACAAGATCTTTACAGGAGACACTTATAGTGAATTGGCAGGATTTATACATGTAGGAAAAAGCGCATGACAGCTTATGAACGCGGCGCGCTTGAAAATGCACCTGGAACTGTTTCCACTGGCAGGAGGGTCGGTAACCAGAGGACACAGATTTAAAATAATTGGCAAAAAAGCCAGCAGGGAGATGAGAATTTTTTTCACTCAGCGAGTTGTGATGATCTGGAATACACTGCCTGAATGGGTGGTGGAAGCAGAGTCAATAGTAACTTTCAAAAGGGAATTGGATATATGCTTAAAAAGGAAAAAAAAATGTAGGGCTATGGGGAACGAGCAGGGATTAATTTGACAGCTCTTTGAAAGAGCCGGCACAGGCATGATGGGCCGAATGGCCTCCTTCTGTGCTGTATCATTCTATGATTGTAACACTGGCATTTTCGGACAACACCAGATTGCGCTGTTTGAATGTACATAATGAGAATGGACTATCGATTTCCAAAATGATAACGTTTTTGAGCGGAAATGAACAGGAATACTTCAAAATGATGGACCAAGTTTGTGAAACCTTACTGGATGTGAGTGTGTTTTTTTTAATTAAAAATAGAGACAGCTTGTTTTTTGGTGTTTTGGAACAAGGCCGAGCAATTTGGGTTTGAGAGAAACAAGTTTCCAGCGAGCCTAACTAATGCAGTCACAAAATCCGCACTCACCCTCCTGGTATTCGGATTGTTAAAACATTTTTTATATGGTCTACAGCTTAACCGAGTTTAATTATGCATCCTCTGCACGTTTGCACTGAGGAACATCACTTACGTTGACAGTTTTATCGCTGCCGTGCAGTTTGCTTCCAGTTTTATTGCCCTGAAAGGTTTGTAGAGTTTGTCTTGGAATTTCTGCAAAACCAAAAATAAAAAGGACATCGCTTGCTGAAGCTTCAACAGGTAATTCTGCGACCAAAATACCTGCGATGCATCAAGTGGTGTGAGCCTCGGGATACAGAGCCAGGGGGCTGCATATTGGCTCCTTGGGTAATGGGGCCTTGTCGACGGAACCGCTGTGCCTTCAGAGGAAGGCTGTAATATAAAACACGGGCTTCCGGAAGCACAGGACACCGCCTGGCTTTGGGGTGTCGCTCTTTACCGCCGGAGGCAAATGCAATGGCTGGCATCAAGTGTCCAGGAGGAACGTACAACAGCACAGTCCTTGATTAGTGTCATTATGGACTATATTGTATCTCTGGCAACACAGCTCGATTGATCTCAAATACACAGATGAGGCTGGCTTCATAACACTCAGCAAAACACTAATAAATCGCTTGGTCCTGAAAGGAAGACATGCAAAGTGGCATCTCTTTATAAGCACCAAGATCCTTGCTAGACAACACATAATGGATAAGATCCAAGTAAAGCTTCAAGCTGGACGAAGTGAATAGATATATGAAGCAGAAAAAGAGCGTGAATGTCAGATGTCAGGTCGAGAATACATCTGGCTAAATATAGAAAGTTCAGAGGAGAAGTGAAAAAGAAAATAAGAGTGGCAAAGAGAGGGTATGAGAATAGAATGGCAGCTAACATAAAAGGTAATCCAAAAGTCTTCTATAGGCATATAAATAGTAAACAGGTAGCAAGGGGGGGGGGTGATTAGGGACCAAAAAGGAGCCCTACGCATGGAGGTAGAGGGCGTGGCTGAGGTATTAAATGAGTACTTTGCATCTGTCTTCACCAAGGAAGAGGATGTTGCCAGAGACATAGTAAAGGAGGAGGTAGAAGAGATACTGGATGGGATAAGGATTGATAAAGACGAGGTACTAGAAAGGCTGGGTGTACTTAAAAGAAGATAAGTCACCAGGACCGGATGGGATGCATCCTAGGACGCTGAGGGAAGTGAAGGAAGAAATCGCGGAGATACTGGCCATAATATTCCTATCCTACTTAGAAACAAGGGTGGTGCCAGAGGACTGGAGAATTGCAAATGTTACACCCTTTGTTCAAAAATGGGTGTAAAGATAAACCCAGCAACTACAGGCCAGTCAGCTTAACCTCGGTAGTGGGGAAGCTTTTAGAAACAATAATCAGGGACAAAATTAACAGTCACTTGGACAAGTGTGGATTAATTAAGGAAAGCCAGCACGGATTTGTTAAAGGCAAATCGTGTTTAACCAACTTGATCGAGTTTTTTGATGAGGTAACAGAGAGGGTTGATGAGGGCAATGCGGTTGATGTGGTGTACATGGATTTCCAAAAGGCGTTCGACAAAGTGCCACATAATAGGCTTGCCAGTAAAGTTGAAGCCCATGGAATAAAAGGGGCAGTGGCAGTATGGATACGAAATTGCCTAAATGACAGGAAACAGAGAGTAGTGCTGAACGGTTGTTTTTCGGACTGGAGGAAGGTATACAGTGGTGTTCCCCAGGGGTCGGTAGAATCAATTCATAGAAATTTACAGCACAGAAGGAGACCATTCGGCCCATCTTGTCCGTGCTGGCCGACAAAGAGCTCTCCACCCTAATCCCACTTTCCAGCTCTTGGTCTGTAGCCTTGTAGGTTACGGCACTTCAAGTGCATATCCAAGTACTTTTTAAATGTGATGAGGGTCTCTACCTCTACCACCCTTTCAGGCAGTGAGTTCCAGACCCCCAGCACCCTCTGGGTGAAAAAACTTCTCCTCAACTCCCCTCTAAACCTCCGAACAATTACTTTAAATCTATGCCCCCTGGTTATTGACCCTTCTGCTAAGGAGAATAGGTTCTTCCTATCCACTCTATCTAGGCCCCTCATAATTTTATACACCTCAATTAGGTCTCCCCTCAGCCTCCCCTGCTCCAAAGAAAACAACCCCAGCCTATCCAATCTTTCCTCATAGCTAAAATTCCCCAGCCCAGGCAACATTCTCGTAAATCTCCTCTGCACCCTCTCTCGTGCAATCACATCCTTCCTGTAATGTGGTGACCAGAACTGCACGCAGTATTCTAGCTGCGACCTAACTAGTGTTTTATACAGTTCAAGCATAACCTCCCTGCTCTTGTATTCTATGGCTCGGCTAATAAAGGCAAGTATCTCGTATGTCTTCTTAACCACCTTATCCACCTGTCCTGCTACCTTCAGGGATCTGTGGACAAGCATTCCAAGGTTCCTCTGATCTTCTGCACTTCTCAGTGTCCTACCATTTATAGTGTATTTCCTTGCCTTGTTAGCCCTCCCCAAATGCTTTACCTCACACTTCTCCAGATTGAATTCCATTTGCCACTGTTCTGCCCACCTGACCAGTCCATTGATATCTTCCTGCAGTCTGCAGCTTTTTTCTTTATTATCAACCACACGGCCAATTTTTGGATCATCTGCAATTGATGGTGGAAATTGGCTAAATGACAGGAAACAGAGAGTAGTGGTGAACGGTTGTTTTTCGGACTGGAGGAAGGTATACAGTGGTGTTCCCCAGGGGTCGGTACTAGCGCCACTGCTTTTCTTGATATATATTAATGACTTGGACTTGGGAGTACAGGGCACAATTTCAAAATTTGCAGATGACACAAAACTTGGAATAACATAAGAAATAAGAGCAGGAGTAGGCCATACGGCCACTCGAGCCTGCTCCGCCATTCAATAAGATCAAGGCTGATCATCGACCTCAACTCCACCTTCCCGCCCGATCCCCATATCCCTTGATTCCCCTAGAGTCCAAAAGTCTATCTATCTCAGCCTTGAATATACTCAAAGACTCAGCATTCACAGCCCTCTGGGGAAGAGAATTCCAAAGATTCACAATCTCAGTGAAGAAATTCCTCCTCATCTCGGTCTTAAATGGCCTACCCCTTATCCTGAGACAATGCCCCCTAGTTCTAGACACTCCAGCCAGGGGAAACAACCTCTCAGCATCTACCCTGTCAATCCCCTTCAGAATCTTGTATGTTTCAATGAGATCACCTCTCATTCTTCTAAACGCCAGAGAGTTTAGTGAACAGTGAGGAGGATAGTGATAGACTTCAAGAGGACATAAACAGGCTGGTGGAATGGGCGGACATGTGGCAGATGAAATTTAATGCAGAAAAGTGTGAAATGATACATTTTGGTAGAAAGAATGAGGAGAGGAAATATAAACTAAAGGATATGATCCTAAAGTGGGTACATGAACAGAGACACCGAGGGGTATATGTGCACAAATTGTTGAAGGTGGCAGGGCAGGTTGAGAAAGCTGTTAAAAAAAGCTTATGGGATCCTGGGCTTCATGAATAGAGGTATAGAGTACAAAAGCGTGGATATTATGATGAACCTGTATAAAACACTGGTTCGGCCTCAACTGGAGTACTGCGTCCAATTCTGGGCACCGCACTTTAGGAAGGATGTGAAGGTCTTAGAAGGGATGCAGTAAAGATTTACGAGAATGATTCCAGGGATGAGGGACTTCAGTTACGTTGATAGACTGGAGAAGCTGGGGTTGTTCTCCTTAGAGTAGAGAAGAGTGAGAGGAGATTTGATAGAGGTGTTCAAAATCATGAGGGGTCTGGACAGAGAAGATAGAGAGAAACTGTTCCCATTGGCAGAGGGATCGAGAACCAGAGGACACAGATTTAAGGTGATTGGCAAAAGAACCAAAGGCGACGTAAGAAAAAACTTTTTTACGCAGCGAGTGGTTAAGATCTGGAATGCACTGCCTGAAAGGGTGGTGGAGGCAGACTCAATCACGGCTTTCAAAAGTGAGTTGGATAAGTACCTGAAAGAAAAACATTTGCAGGGCTATGGGGAAAGGGCGGGGGAGTGGGACTAGCTGAAGTGTTCTTGCAGAGAGCCGGCACGGACTCGATGGGCCGAATGGCCTTCTTCCGTGCTGTAACCATTCTATGATTCTATGAAGTCAGATACTTGGGCAGTACCCGGTGTGATTCACTGCTGGGATCGCCAATACGTACACATGGTTTTGTGCAGGTACATATTGTCTGTCGTAATGGACTGAATTCTGGGCATTCCCTATGCCTCTTTCTAGACTCTAAGCCAATGAGGGTAAATGACATCCTCAGCTGGGAGCTCATGGTTTCCTCAGATAGGCCTCCTTACACACCATTCGTTCCCATTTGGGTGTGGAAGGATTTGTCAATATCTGCAAATCAATGTTAAGCATATGGGGAAATAAATTGTGTGTGAAGTACTCACCTCACCTATTTCAGGAGAAAGTCATTTTAAAGCCTCCTATCGTGAAGACAACCTTGCAGGCCTCATTTCAACTCATGCCAGCAATGGTCCATATTGCTAAGCCAGTCCATGGTGACCAGCATCCTCTTCCATCTTGGATTGAGACTGGGAGGAATTGTCGGTTTGAAAGCTCTCTTGGCAGCATTCAGACCTCTGCTTCAAAAGATATGCGGGTTCAAGCTCCACTACAGACCAACGCACATGGTCCAGGCTGACCCTTCAGCGCAGTACTGAGAGAGTGCTGCACTGCCAGAGCTGCGTCTTTTGGATGAGACTTTAAACTGAGGCGGTGTTTGTCTGTTCAGGTCGACGTAAAAGATCCCATACCAATGTTTAAAGAAAAGTAGAAAGTTCTCCTGGTGTCTTGGCCAACATTCCTTCCTCAACCAAGGCATCAAACAAACAGATTATCTACTGTTTGTGGGACCTTGCCATGCTCAAATTGGCTGTCATGTTTACCCCAGAACAGCAGCAACTGCACATCAAAAGTACTCCATCGGTTGTAAAGCAGTTTGGGGCACCCTGAGGAGGTGGTAAGGTGAATGACAGACCTTCGCAGTCACTAGATGGGAAAAGTAGCTCTCGCTGAAAGAACGTTTGATTGTACTTTGGGGCCTTTTTTTTGTTTTCCTCTGTGCCTGTGTCAAGGGGCCTGACAACACATTAAAGGAGCAAGTTTTCGCCAGCCTATTTGGAGGAGAACTGATTTAAAAGAACCGCACAAATAAGACGCCTGCACACTTTATGGCCAGCTCCATCGGTGTGAAAGTATGGCATGGAGGCAAAGAGCCTTTCTCTGGTAAATCAAGGCTGCTCCTGTCATCATGGTTTCTAAATGTAATTCAGCAAGGACTAGATGCTGCAGCAGATCATCACCATGGGCACATTCACAAGGCATGTCGACATATTCCAATGTTCTCGATTCCAGCAATGTCCATTACCTTGCTATGTGAACAGCAGTGCAGCCCTAATCGTAGAATAGAATCACTGCAGTTCACTCGTCTATATGCCTGAACCTCTCGCTCATCCTGTTCCCGAACCAAGAAGACAACAGCTGCTGCCATTGGTGTGATAACCACGTCATAGAACCAGTGCTCACCTTAATGGTGTAAATGAAGGCCTAGGCTGAGCAGGACTTGTAACAATACAGTATCTGATAAAACGATTTGGGACATATACTGTGACTTAAGTTAATTTCCCTGCCAATAATTGGTTAAGCTGATGTTTTTAGTACACCAGTGTAAAAACTCTTATCCCTGTGTTAAACCTGCATCAGAATTTGTGACCCTGGTGTTAATACCAATCAAAAAAGCCTCTAGGCCCAGACTGCCATTTTCACCATGGTGATAAATTCATGTATGGATGACTGAGACTCAGGATATTGCCACTTATAATTCAAATGTTATTTCCCTTTAATGAAGGAATAGAAACACTAGAGATTTAAATTGGTTTTTAAATTCACCGTTAGCTACAGTACTACACAGGAAGAAAAAGTGTTCTACCGGTTTGATCATGTACAGCAGTCGCAAATTCAGTTAAAAAAAACTTGCATTTATACAGCACCTTTCACATCCTCAGAATGGCCCAAAGTGTTTTACAACCAATGAAGTATGTTTGCAGTGTAGTCACCGTTGTTATGTAGAGAAATATGGCAGCTAGTTTGCCCACAAACAACAATGAGATAATGACCAGATAATTTGTATTTGATGGTGTTGTTTGAGGAATAAATGTTGGCCAGGACACCAGGAGAACTGCTCTGTTCTTCTTCAAATAGTGCCATGAGATCTTTTGGATCCGCCTGAGAGGGCAAATGGAGACCTAGTTTAACGTCTCATCTGAAAGACGGCAACTCTGGCATTGTAGCATTCCCTCAGTACTGCACTGAAATGTCAACCTAGATTGTGTGCTGAGTTCCTGGAGGCAGACTTGAACCCACAACCTTCTGACTCAGAGGCGAGAGTGCTACCACTGAGACAAGGCTAACACCAATACTACTGCCACAGCATTGGTGGTGACAGCGGCGAGAGGAAAAGCACACATTCCAGACTCATGGGGCAGAACTTTCAACTTTGCCGGGGATGTAAAAATGGGCGATATCGGATTGGCCGCCTGTTTCCCACTGACCTCAGTGGAAAGGAAAATCAGGCAGGGTGTGTAACAGGCGGCCAATCAGGTTTATGTCCTTGCTGAAGTTGAAATTTCTGGTGATGCTGCTTTTCAGACTACAGGCGTGTATGTTTAATATCAGGGTGTAATGGAGCACACAGCACGGAAAGTGCACAAGGAATCTTTATACCTGATGCAACAAGCAGCAATAAGACAACCTCTTCACTCTGGTGCCCTATAAAGAGCTTGAGCTTTGACTGTTTATTACCCAGTGTCGCCTGCCTACTTGTACATCACTCAAGGTACGATGTGTGACCTGTTCAGTAAACTCTCGGATATTAGACAGCTGAGATGAGTGAGGATCAGTGATGCTTTCAGGCTGTCTGTCTTTAAGACACAATCAATCATATTTGCCATTGTTACTATGGCAACTCCCATCCCTACTCCCACCCTAATTCTCTTCCATCACATGATAGAACCATCTGGTAACCATGGCGACTAATCCCTGCTGACGATGCATCTTACAGGCCACCAGGGAGGTTCCTGTACATTCTGTCACTGAATTATTGATTTGATGAAATATTTAAAGACCCTCTTTCATACTTGGATTGTTGTGTTAGATGCACAGCATTACAACAGTAGTGCCAATCCAGTTGCATTATGGACTGTATGTTAAAGGAAGCCCAATAATAGATTGTTCAGGATAAAAAAAGAAATACAGTAAATACCTTCCATTATAGAAATACCTTCCAAAGGTCATGCTATGATAAGAGGCTGCTGAATCAGAAAAATTAAAGTGGATAATTACAAATGGCGTCAAAACGATATTCTAGAGCATTTTAATAAAGATGCTACACTAGTGTTGGATGTGTAGGTACAGCGTGATCAAGATCAGCAGAACTGTTGTCTGTGGACTCGGCAGAAGGAATGGGCGATGGCCAGGGAGAGTCGAAGAGCTCGATAGTTTATGGTGGGTGTATCCAAGACGTGGCCTGTGCGCTCCAATTCACTAACCCACAAAGCAGTGAGCTATTCTCTTCTCTCTCCCCAACCCCCCATCCCTGTTTGCAAGTCTGTCTCCTCTTGGTTGCAGTGTTTTGAGCTTTGTGGGCCTGGAGGTTTGGAATAGATTGGTCTAAATTTACCAACGAGGGAGCAAAGAGGCAGCCTTTTTCCAACAAGGGATGTGCCTTTAACCATCCTCCTGACACATGAAGCTCAAAACACTGCAACCCAACAGTAGAAGAAACAGTGACTTCAGACAGCTGGCAGCAGTGAAGATCACACAGAAGGCTGTGAGTGTAGTGGGCAGCGGTGGAGAAGACTAAGTGTGGCAGGAGCAGGCAGCAATGGAGTAGATTGATACCCAGTGGGAGAGGAGCAGGCAGCAATGGAGCAGATGATACCCAGTGGGGGAGGGGAGCAGGCAGCAATGGAGCAGATGATACCCAGTGGGAGAGGAGCAGGCAGCAATGGAGCAGATGATACCCAGTGGGGGAGGGGAGCAGACAGCAATGGAGCAGATGATACCCAGTGGGGGAGGGGAGCAGGCAGCAATGGAGCAGATGATACCCAGTGGGGGAGGGGAGCAGGCAGCAATGGAGCAGATGATACCCAGTGGGGGAGGGGAGCAGGCAGCAATGGAGCAGATGATACCCAGTGGGAGAGGGGAGCAGGCAGCAATGGAGCAGATGATACCCAGTGGGAGAGGAGCAGGCAGCAATGGAGTAGATTGATACCCAGTGGGAGAGGGGAGCAGGCAGCAATGGAGTAGATTGATACCCAGTGGGAGAGGGGAGCAGGCAGCAATGGAGCAGATTGATACCCAGTGGGAGAGGGGAGCAGACAGCAATGGAGCAGCTGATTCCCAGTGGGAGAGGAGCAGGCAGCAATGGAGTAGATTGATACCCAGTGGGAGAGGGGAGCAGGCAGCAATGGAGTAGATTGATACCCAGTGGGAGAGGGGAGCAGACAGCAATGGAGCAGCTGATTCCCAGTGGGAGAGGAGCAGGCAGCAATGGAGTAGATTGATACCCAGTGGGAGAGGGGAGCAGACAGCAATGGAGCAGATGATACCCAGTGTGGGAGGGGAGCAGGCAGCAATGGAGCAGCTGATTCCCAGTGGGAGAGGAGCAGGCAGCAATGGAGCAGATTGATACCCAGTGGGGGAGGGGAGCAGACAGCAATGGAGCAGATGATTCCCAGTGGGAGAGGAGCAGGCAGCAATGGAGCAGATGATACCCAGTGGGAGAGGAGCAGGCAGCAATGGAGTAGATTGATACCCAGTGGGAGAGGAGCAGGCAGCAATGGAGTAGATTGATACCCAGTGGGAGAGGAGCAGGCAGCAATGGAGCAGATTGATACCCAGTGGGAGAGGGGAGCAGACAGCAATGAAAACCACGGCAGTAAGCTCAAGAAGAGGACAGCACCAGCTGAACCCAGGATATGGAGAGTTCCAGCCAGTCAATAAAGCAGGTGAAGAACAGGCAGACAGGCAATGTTAACATTTGGAAGCCTGGATTTTGTAACAAGTATATATGTTTTTTTAACAAGGATATATGTTTTTTAACCTACTGATGTCTTGCTTGTTTTTGTATGAGTGTCAATTAAATCCTGTACTGTTTGGAATGCTTTAGATTCTGATCCAGCCTGACCCCAAATTGTTCTAATCATGCATTGCCCACTCACCAGTTGTGGCTCACAGATCCAGCCTGCTGCTCCAAGTGGTGGTATACCCCTAGTTAGGGCTCAATGTGAGATTGATGGGCTGAACTCATACATTAGCAAAACGCAAGGAATTGGGAGGAAGCAGGGTCAAGAGAATAGTGGAGTGCAGCAGAAAGCTTGGCCTGTTCATTCAACAGGTCATGGACGTCCAGCCCAAATTAATACACGTCTGAGTTACTGAGGCATACTGTACCTGGATCATGATCTCTGCAAACTAAGAGATAAATATCTAGTTTGCCATTGAATCTGCTAGCGACTTGGTCAAAACTCAAACACCAAGCTCACACACAATCTCACTGACTACAGGTCAAATTTATCCTGGATTCCCATTGATTTTTTTCTTCCCTCTGGAGCTTGCTGTTGAATCCAACTTTGACTGAATGCATGGAATTGTAGCTGGGCTTCTATGCAGTCCTGACTTCTATACAGACTTATTAAAATATCAGCAATGCCTAATTATCTCCAGCAGGCAACGGTCAACTGCAACCTCACACATGCCTCCTCCATCTTTCCAGACATGCTGCAATGCTTACGTGTGGGACTGGCACCTGAGAGTGGCTAATGGAGACACCCTCCTTGCAACCATCTTGTGCAGCCACCTTCCACGTCACCAGCCAAACCGGGGCGGGGGGGGGGGGGGGATGGGCACTGTGCTGCTTTATCACTTGCACTCTCCTTTGTGGAGGTACTCAAAAGCTTGTCAGTCCTCAAAGTAGAAAAATCACCCAGTTTGGATGGGATACATCTTAGGTTGCTGAGGGAAGTAAGGGTGGAAATTACAGAGGCTGTGGCCACAATCTTCCAATCCTCCTTAGATACAGGGGTGGCGCCAGAGGAGTGGAGGATTGCATATGTTACACCCTTGTTCAAAAAAGGGGAGAGGGATAAACCCGGCAACTACAGGTCAGTAATCCTAAACGTCAATACTGGGGAAACTTTTAGAGACAATAATCTGGGATAAAATTAATTGCCACTTGGAAAAGTATGGGCTAATAAATGAAAGTCAACATGGATTTGTTAAAAGCAAATTGTGTTTGACTAACTTGATTGTGTTCTTTGATAAAGTAACGGAGAGGGTGGATGAGGGTAGTGCGGTTGATGTGTATATGGATTTCAAAAAGTGTTTGATAAAGTACCACATAATAGACTTGTTAGCAAAATTAAAGGACAGTGACTGCGTGGATACAAAATTGGCCAAGGCTGTTTATCAGACTGGAGGGAGGTATACAGTGGTGTTCCCCAGGAGTCGGTATTAGGACCACTGCTCTTTTTGACATATATTAATGACCTGGACTCAGGTATACAGGGCATCATTTCAAAGTTTTCAGATGACACGGAACTTGGAAATGTAGTAAAAAAATGAGGAGGATGTTAACAGACTTCAGAAGGACGTAGACAGACTGGTGAAATGGGCAGACACATGGCAGATGAAATTTAACACAGAAGTGTGAAGTGACACATTTTGGTAGGAATAATGAGGAGAGTCATTATGAACTAAATGATATAATTTTAAAGGGGGTGCAGGAACAGAGAGACCTGGGGGTGTACATACACAAATCTTTGAAGGTGGCAGGACAAATTGAGAAAACTGTTAAAAAAGCATATGGGATTCTGGGCTTTATTAATATAGCCATAGAGTACAAAAGCAAGGAAGTTATGCTGAACCTTTATAAAACACTGGTTAGGCCTCAGCTGGAGTATTGTCTTCAATTCTGGGCACCACACTTTAAGAAGGATTTCAAGGTCTTAGAGAAGGTACAGAAGAGATTTACTAGAATGGTAGCAGGGATGAGGGACTTCAGTTATGTGGAGAGACTGGAGAAGCTGGAGTTGTTCTCCTTATCATAGAATCATAGAATGGTTACAGCACGGAAGGCGGCCATTCAGCCCGTCGAGCCCGTGCCGGCTCTCTGCAAGAGTACCTCAGCTGGCCCCACTCCCCCGCCCTTTCCCCGTAGCCCTGCAAATTTTTTTTCTTTAAGGTACTTATCCAACTCCCTTTTAAAAGCCGTGATTGAATCTGCCTCCACCACCCTTTCAGGCAGTGCATTTCAGATCCTAACCACTCGCTGAGTAAAAAAGTTTTTCCTCATGTCACCTTTGGTTCTTTTGCCAATCACCTTAAATCTGTGTCCTCTGGTTCTCGACCCTTCTGCCAATGGGAACAGTTTCTCTCTATCTACTCTGTCCAGACCCCTCATGATTTTGAACACCTCTATCAAATCTCCTCTCATTCTTCTCTGCTCTAAGGAGAACAACCCCAGCTTCTCCAGTCTATCAACGTAACTGAAGTCCCTCATCCATGGAATCATTCTTGTAAATCTTTTCTGCACCCTCTCTAAGGCCTTCACATCATTCCTAAAGTGCGGTGCCCAGAATTGGACACAATATTCCAGTTGAGGTCGAACCAGTGTTTTACACAGGTTCATCATAATTTCCACGCTTTTGTACTCTACACCTCTATTCATGAAGCCTAGGATCCCGTATGCTTTTTTTAAACAGCTTTCTCAACCTGCTCTGCCACCTTCAACGATTTGTGCACATACACCCCCAGGTCTCTCTGTTCATGCACCCACTTTAGGATTGTACCCTTTAGTTTATATTTCCTCTTCTCTTTCTTTCTACCAAAATGCTTCTCTTAGAGCAGGGAAGGTTAAGAGAGATTCGATAGAGGTGTTCAAAATCATGGGCGGGTTTGATAGAGTAAATAAGGATAAACTGTTTCCAGTGGCAGCAGTGTCTGTAACCAGAGGCGACATGAGGAAACATTTTTATACGCAGCGAGTTGTCGTGATCTGGAATGCGCTGCCTGAGAGGGTGGTGGAGGCAGATTCAATAGTAGCTTTCAAAAGGGAATTTGACAAATACTTGCAGGGAAAAAAATTATAGGGCTCTGGGGAAAGAGCAGGGCGGTGGAACTAATTGGATAGCTCTACTAAAGAGCCGACACAGGTACGATGGGCCAAATGGCCTCCTTATGTGCTGTATCATTCTATGTTTCTATGATATTGGGTCTGACTTCCCGCACTGCGATCAGTAGAACTAGGTTATTGGAATGTGTAAATTATTTAGCTTATTATCTGCTTTTCTTTGTGTGTACAGTTTAGATTATGCAGGCAGTTAGCTCGTTAGAATTGCCTTGGGCTTTATTAGTACGACTATGGCCTCTGTGTCCATCTGTGTTGCAGATAATCAAGATATAACACTGTCCTCTCCACAAAGGCTCCTGCTAGGAGACAGACGGCATTTGCAGCCTTCTCGCTCTGTCGATTGTAAGCATCTGGTTGAAAAGTCATCTCATCTCCTATTAGTGCGGAAGCACTGAACGACCACAATGCCTCACGTCAGACTAGTTTCAATCGCCTAAGTAGGCCAGAGAGGAGTTTCCTTGATTTTTCCCCCCAAATTGGCCTGGATTTTTGATCTGTTTTTCCAGCTCTTCCAAGAGATCACATGGTTTCGGGTGGTGTAGGGAGTCTATATTTTGTTTTATTCATTTATGGGATCAGGGCGTCGCTGGCAAGGCCAGCATTTATTGCCCATCCCTAGTTGCCCTTGAGAAAGTGGTGGTGAGCTGCCTTCTTGAACCACTGCAGTCCGTGTGCTGAAGGTACTCCCACAGTGCTGTTAGGGAGGGAGTTCCAGGAGTTTGACCCAGCAATGATGAAGGAACGGCGATATATTTCTAAGTCAGGATGGTGTGTGACTTGGAGGGGAACCTGCAGGTGGTGGTGTTCCCATGCACCTGCTGCCCTTGTCCTTCTAGGTGGAAGAGGTCGCGGGTTTGGGAGGTGCTGCCGAAGAAGCCTTGGCGAGTTGCTGCAGTGCATCTTGTAGATGGTACGCACTGCAGCCACGGTACGCTGGTGGTGGAGGGAGTGAATGTTTAAGGTGGTGGATGGGGTGCCAATCAAGCGGGCTGCTTTGTCCTGGATGGTGTCGAGCTTCTTGAGTGTTGTTGGAGCTGTACTCATCCAGGCAAGTGGAGAGTATTCCATCACACTCCTTATTTGTGCCTTGTAGATGGTGGAAAGGCTTTGGGGAAGTCAGGAGGTGAGACACTCGCCGCAGAATACCTAGCCTCTGACCTGCTCTTGTTGCCACAGTATTTATGTGGCTGGTCCAGTTAGGTTTCTGGTTAATGGTGACCCCAGGATGTTGATAGTGGGGGATTCAGCGATGGTAATGCCACTGAATGTCAAGGGGCGGTGGTTAGACTCTCGCTTGTTGGAGATAGTCATTGCCTGGCACTTCTGTGGCGCGAATGTTACCTGCCACTTATTAGCCCAAGCCTGAACGTCATCCAGGTCTTGTTGCATGCGGACATGGACTGCTTCATTATCTGTGGAGAGGCGAATGGCGCTGAACACTGTGTAGCGAACATCCCCATTTCTGACCTTATGTTGGAGGGAAGGTCATTGATGAAGCAGCTGAAGATGGTTGGGCCTAGGACACTGCCCTGAGGAACTCCTGCAGCAATGTCCTGGGGCTGTGATGATTGACCTTCAACCACCACAACCATCTTCCTTTGTGCTAGGTATGACTCCAGCCAGTGGAGCGTTTTCCCCCTGATTCCCACTGACTTCAGTTGTACTAGGGCTCCTTGATGCCAGACTCGGTCAAATGCTGCCTTGATGTCAAGGGCAGTCACTCTCACCTCACCTCTGGAATTCAGCTCCTTTGTCCATGTTTAGACCAAGGCTGTAATGAGGTCGGGAACCGAGTGGTCTTGGCGGAACCCAAACTGGGCATCAGTGAGCAGGTTATTGGTGAGTAAGTGCCGCTTGATAGCACTGTCGATGACACCTTCCATCACTTTGCTGATGATTGAGAGTAGACTGATGGGGAAGTAATTGGCCGGGTTGGATTTGTCCTGCTTTTTGTGGACAGGACACACCTGAGCAGTTTTCCACATTGTCGGATAGATGCCAGTGTCGTAGCTGTACTGGAACAGCTTGGCTAGAGGCGCGGCTAGTTCTGGATACAAGTCTTCAGCATGATAGCCGGGATGTTGTCGAGGCCCATAGCCTTTGCTGTATCCAGTGCGCTCAGCCGTTTCTTGATATCACGTGGAGTGAATCGAATTGGCTGAAGAATGGCTTCTGTGATGGTGGGGACCTCGGGAGTAGGCCGATATGGATCATCCATTTGGCACTTCTGGCTGAAGTTGGTTGCAAACGCTTCAGCCTTGTCTTTTGCACTCACGTGCTGGGCGCCACCATCATTGAGGATGGGGATATTCATGGAGCCTCCTCCTCCCGTTAGTTGTTTAATGGCCCACCACCATTCATGACTGGATGTGGCAGGACTGCAGAGCTTTGATCTGATCCGTTGATTGTGGGATCGCTTAGCCCTGTCTATAGCATGCTGCTTCCGCTTTTTACCATGCATGTAGTCCTGTGTTGCAGCTTCCCCAGGTTGGCACCTCATTTTTAGGTACGCCTGGTGCTGCTCCTGGCATGCTCTTCTACACTCATTGTTGAACCAGGGCTGATCCCCTAGCTTGATGATAATGGTAGAGTGAGGGATATACTGGGCCATGAGGTTACAGATTGTGGTGGAATACAATTCTGCTGCTGCTGGCCCACAGCGCCTCATGGTTGCCCAGTTTTGAGCTGCTAGATCTGTTCTGAATCTATCCCATTTAGCACGGTGGTAGTGCCACACAACACGATGGAGGGTGTTCTCAGTGTGAAGACGGGCTTATATTGTGATGCACGAGCTATTACATTGTGTGGGAGAGGCTGGAACTACCAGAGGCTGTTTTCCAGTCCATCATTGCTTGTATGTGAGTAAATTCCCTCAGAGGTTACAAGGATGGCTGATGTGAAAAACGGAAATGCTGGTGCAGTGAAGTGGTGTTCTCGGAACTTGAAGGTTAAGGTACGTTATTATCGCCGGGGAGTTGGATCTGGCATCTAATCTGTGCTATACCTAACCAGGGAGCACTCAACAGGGCAGTGAAGTGCGGGTTTGCTCTGCATCTAACTCATGCTCTGTGACTCACAAATGCTGGAGCCTCAAAGTGGAAAACTATTCGTCACTGGGAGTGACACACCTCTCATTAAATGAGCAGAAAAGATTTTTCTTAAATGGGAAATCTACAGTGAATTGCATTGCTGTTGGCCAGGAGAGTTTCTGTTAGGTTGCGTTGGTATTTCCAGCCGAATGTGCCCAAAATTGGGCAAACCAGAGCAAAAGATCGGGGAATTTCAAGCGCAAATTACGTCCAGCGCAAATGGAGATTCTGCGATCTTTTGTGCTGGTTTAAAAATCACTGCGCTGGAAGCCAGCCCCGCCCTCAAAACTGGCCACGCCCCCGATCAAATGAATCACCATGGTGAGTTTCCGCTAATTGCGCCCGTTTGTGATCCTTCAAGGGGGCTCTTAAAATTGAGCTTTTCTTTTTAGGCGCAAGGCCACTAATCGGCACCTTATTATGGTAAGAAACTGACTACTGTACACCAATGAAACTAGTAAATGGTTCTGTGTAGTTTTTTTAAAGTCATTTTCAGCTTTTTAAAAATTGGGTTACTCAGAGGTGGTGGAATTGATTAAAATGCTTATTTTTTGTGACAAACCCATTTTCAGCTGTATTAATCAAACCGCACCAGGCTACCCCTCTTAAATACAGCAAGGAATATTTTTAAGGCAAATTTTATTTTTAAATTGTGTTCTAAAACACTGCTCAATTGCACTGGTTCATGGCAGATTTGACGTTCGGCGATATGCAAGAGAGTACGAGTGGAAACTTGAGCAAAAAACAGTTCGGAAAACGAGCGCAATTTTCCCTTGGATTGCCGATTGCGGCCAAAGCGGAAACTCTACCCCGAGATCTGTTCCAGTTCCAAATCAAGACTGTAAAATATAAATAAATATAAAAGCTGTAAAATCTTCATTCTTCACGATGGGTTTTAGGAACTACCTTGAAATTTTGACCATCTCCCATAGCATTAACTGATTTTTAAAAACACACAGCCGTTACACAGAATTAAAGACAACTACTTATCTATCCCTCTTTAAAAATGCCCAGTCACACAGTGCGAGCTTGTGAATAACTAAAATGTCTGCTTGTGAAGGGCAACTGATTTAACATAGGCAGCATCCTGCCTCAGAGTCAGGGACACATGGGTGGGCGGGCGGGCGGGCAGGCGGGCGTGTGAGCTCAGACCAGCGTCGAGTGAGTGTTCCACATCCAATCCCAATCCGGATCGATCACAAGCACTTCAGTGACCCAGAGATCGAGGTGAAGTGCGGCCATTCCAGTTTTGTTAAACTCCAGAATTAGGTGCTTCTTTGATTTCGATACCAGTCACTTCACGGTGAAAACAATGCCTCGACCAACATTTCATTTTTTTTTTTGGTATTGAGAGGGTGCGTTTTATACGAACTCTCCTTCTGCCCTCAAACCACCTACTACCCGTGCCATTCTGGCCAAATGATGAAAGAACCAATGCCCAGGTTTCGCCCAATGCCTGTAGGAGAGAGTGACTGCTGTTGTCTTGCCCTCTGCTTTTTACTCCCTCCAGTCATCCCAGGGAAGAAACAATAATCGAATATAACAAACCTCGCACTTATATAATCCCCCTTCACATCAAAACATTTCAAAATGCTTCGCACAATGAATTACTTTGAGTGCAGTGACTGGTTATGTAGGCGAAGTGTCCCTTAGTCTGATGCAACTTGGAGCCACCTCAGTATAGCATTCAAACACTGCCCGGAGCCATCTTAGGACACCTGTAATGGTCATGGGGTTCAACCCAAGGGACAAAGTGGGACTCTTTCATAATTTGTCGTGCGGGTTTACACTGGTGAAGGACTTGGACAATGTATTATGAGAAAAAGTCAGAATTCTTTCTACCAGTTACTATATGGTGAAGGCTGTTACGAAGATCAAAAAGTGAGGTACATGCAGTTGCGCTCATGACCCAGAAGGTTCTGTCATAGGCTAATTTGGTGGATCCAGCATGGCAGCAGATTGTGAGCCTACTTAGATATTTCTGTCCTGAGACTAAATAGACATGAAAAATCACGCTTCTGAACTTGGTCCCAAGGCATATGCTGTATATATTTGAGCCAATTTAAAGGGGGTTTTTATCTTACATTTAACCTGTGTTGCACCTTACTGGGAATGCTCAATCCTGATGCAGGCTGCCAAAACTAGAAAATATTCCATTGCCCAGGTTAATGGGCAACAGACTGACCACATCAGAAAGCCTACTTGAAAGTAGACAGTCCTTCAAAGACTATCCAAGTTTCTGGGAGATTTTCTTTAATCTTGGAACGATGCTGAGATTTGCACCACAAGGGCACAATAAGGACTCGGTAAAACGAAGCCCGTGTTAAGCGCCACAGGAGGCACAGGGCATCTTTGAACTGCAGCAACATCATTGAGCATCATCTTCCGGGATGCACTGCCTGGATTTTATGCAGCAGCTAGCTCGGCATTATAAATCCAATCAGATTCACACTTTGAGGCAGTACGATGACATCTTATCTTGTCTTGTCTTAAGCATAAGCCCCTTAATGCAATGCATACTCAGCAGGTCCATTTGAATGCAGGTTGTCTTGCCTGCAGCTGACATCTAACACACCCATGACAACACGGCCGGGCAATGCAGCGCTTCGTCAGCCGTGGCTCAATGGGTAGCACACTCTCGCCTGAGTCAGAAGATTGTGGGTTTAAGTCCCACTCCAGAAACTTGAGCACAAAATCTAGGCTCCAGTGCAGTACTGAGGGAGTGCTGCGCTAACAGAGGGGCTGTGTTTTGGATAGAACGTTAAACCGAGGCCCCGTCTGCTCTCTCAGCTAGATGCAACAGATCCCATGGCACTATTTCGAAGAAGAGCAGGGGAGTTATCCCCGGTGTCCTGGCCAATATTTATCCTTCAAACAACATCACTAAAACAGATTAGCTGGTCATTACCACATTGCTGTTTGTGGGACCTTGCTGTGCACAATTTGGCTGCTGCATTTCCTACATTGCAACAGTGACTGCATTCCTAAAAGTACTTAATTGGCTGTGAAGTGCTTTGGAACGTCCGGAGGTTGTGAAATGCTATATAAATGCAAGTCTTTCTTTTGTTGCATCCCAAAGACACTGGATTGACAGTGATACAGGTATCGTCCAACAAAATACCTCCAGAGATTATAACAGTTTCTTGAAGCTCCCGGCTAACTTGGTGATAGATACACCTGTTGTACTGAGCCATACAGACCAGGAGGTCCCATGTCTTACCTCGAGTCTGCACTGAGTCAGCTCATATCAATTGAAGTAGTTGCTGAGGTATTGCAGTTAGGCATAAGCCTATGAACCGGGGGTTGGAAGAGGGGAGAGAAAGAATCAGACAGCGAATCAACCCCCGATCACTATCCAATAAACACTGTTTGAAAGGACACATTTGGAAGTCAGAAAGGACAGGGGAGTAATCTTCTGTCATCAAATAGCTGACTAATAGTCAGTGTCTTGGCTCATACGCAGAGAACTGCAGTTAGCAACAGGTAATTAGGGCTTGAGTGCTGGTGGGACCAAACCCGGTAAGAGGCTGTGCTTTCAGAAGAAAATGAAGAATAAACTATTCTGAGAATCACATGGTTTAAAATGTAGCCTGACTGCCCACAATAAAAGTGAATCACAGGCACAAAATGAATGGAGAATATGCAGGGTGCAAATCTGAACTGAGGGGATTGGCTGCTGTACAGGAAACTCTTTGGTATCCGGCACCGACGGGACCGGCGTGGTGCCGGTTGATCGAAAGTTCCGGATAACGGAGAGTTATATCTACCGAGGCTATTTTTAACAAAGAAAAATAAAAAAATCAAGAAATGTGCAGTATACAGTATTTGGATACTCACCTACAGAATGTTGTGTTAAATGGATGGTGGAAGATGCTGGATTAAGTACAGTACTACCCCCACTGACTAACTCGGCGTTCGCGGGCTCGGGCTCGGACTCGGCAACATTGTCGGTTATTTGAGAGGAGTTTTCGGAGTACTCGGCGTTCGCGGGAGACTCGGACTGCGACTCGGCAACATTGCCGGTTATTTGAGAGGAGTTTTCGGAGGATGATTTTTGCCGGTTAAGAGAGAATTCCGGATATTTAGGTGCCGGTTAAACAAGAGTTTCCTGTATATACAGAATAACCAGAGCTCGACTGGAGGCTGGAATAAAAAGACAGACTTGTACTTATATAGCGCCTTCCACGGCCACCGGACGTCTCAAAGCGTTTTACAGCCAATGAAGTACTTTTTTGAAGTGTAGTCGCTGTTGTAATGTAGGAAACGCGGCAACCCATTTGCACACAGCAAGCTCTCACAAAACAGCAATGTGATAATGACCAGATAATCAGTTTTTGTTATGTTGATTGAGGGATAAATATTGGCCAGAACACTGGGGATAACTCCCCTGCTCTTATTCGAAATAGTGCCCTGGGATCATTTACGTCCACCTGAGAGGGCAGACAGTGCAGCACTCCCTCAGTACTGCACTGGAGTGTCAGCCTAGATTTTTGTGCTCAAGTCTCTGGAGTGGGACTTGAACCCACAACCTTCTAATGTAACTGAAGGGTTTGGGTAGCTTATATCGAGTAATGGGTACATGTTGCACACTAATTGAGGAGTCTGATTGGTTTATTGGTGAAAATGGGTTAGTGGAGAGTACTTTTAGAGTCTTAGGGGGAAAAATTCAGTTGGTTGCACCTCCCGTTAGCGCCTTAAGAGGGCGCTAATGGGGCGCAAAGCAACTAGCGCCCGGGCGCAGCAATGTTTGCGCCGCTCGCGAAATTAACTAGACATTTTGCGGCGGCGCTAATCACTACCGCCACGATCTCCTGCGCCGGCAGATCGTGACGCCAGTCGAGTGTGCAACGCCCCGGTACGGATATTGAGTGGCGCCCCCTGCCTTACCGCCTGCCGCTAGCAACGACAGGTTGAGGGGAGCGTTTTGCAGTCAGGAAGGGACTGGGGGAGCGCTATTTAAAGGCGACCGCTTCCTGCCTTTTATTGTTGGTGACATTTTTGAACCACGCATTCTGAGAGAGAGAGAGACTTCTGGAGAGATTCAACGCTGTGTGAAGGAGTTTTGGGTACTGAGCAGCACTTTGCAGGTTCATTTTGATTTGCCCTTCCTTGTATCGATTTAGAAGAGACTGTGGGGGCTGCACTCTGAGCTCTTTCCCTGGGCCTCTCCATTGTTCTTTCCAGCAGATTTGATGTGCAGGTCTCTCCAGGCCGAGATTCAAGGCTGCAATGAGCAGGATGTGGATGGAAAGCATGATCAACCCTCCCCTTTAAGAACTGGCCGGCGCCATTGTGTGTGTGTTCCATTGCTGACTAACATCACATGAGCTTCACCAGCGCTCTGAGGTAGCACCTCGCTCCTCGGCCTTTGCGCCTTAAGACAGGTGTGAAGCGCCTGATTTAGCGCTCCAATCACCTCCAGGGGCGATAAAAGTCAAGTTTGCAGTCGGAGGCGATAATTAGCGCCAGGTGCTAATCTTTGCGCCCGGCCGATAATTGCGCCCCAAATGGGGCGATACTGAATTTCTCCCCCTTAGAGTCATAGGGGGAAAAATTAGGTCGCGCCCCATTTGGGGCGCAAATATCGTCTGGACGCAAATATTAGCGCCTGGCACTAATTATCGGCACTGACTGGAAACTTCACTTTTACCGCCCCGGGAGGTGAGTGGAGCGCTAAATCAGGCGCTGCACACCTGTCTTAAGGCGCAAAGGCCAAGGAGTGAGGCGCTACCTCAGAGCGCTGGCGAAGCTCATGTAATGTCAGTCAGCAATGGAACACACACACAATGGCACGGGCCAGTTCTTAAAGGGGATGGTTAATCTTGCTTTCCATCCACATCCTGTTCATTGCAGCCTTGAATCTCGGCCTGGAGAGACTTGCACATCAAATGTGCTGGAAAGAACAATGGAGAGTACCAGGCAAAGAGCTCAGAGTGCAGCTCCCACAGTCTCTGCTAAATCGATACAAGGAATGGCAAATCAAAATGAACCTGCAAAGTGCTGCTCAGTACCCAAAACTCCTTCACACAACGTTGAATCTCTCCAGAAGTCTCTCCCTCTCTCTCTCAGAATGCGTAGTTCAAAAATGCCACCAACAATAAAAGACAGGAAGAGGCCCCCTTTAAATAGCGCCCCCCCCAGCCCCACAGCGATTGATAGCGTTCCAGTCTTCTGGTCATTGGATGCGCCAGGCGGTAAGGCAGGGGGCGCCACTCAATTTCCGCTCCGGGGCGCCACAAGGGCGTTGCACCATGTAATGACGTCACAATCTGCGCGCGCAGGTGGTCGCAGCGGTAAAGTTTAGCGCCGCCGCACGATCTCTAGTTAAGTTCCCGAGCGGCGCAAACATCACTGCGCCCGGGCGTTAGCGGCTTTGCGCCCCATTAGCGCCCTCTTAAGGCGCTAACGGGAGGCGCAACCAACTGAATTTTTACCCCATAGTTATACAGCACAGAAAGAGGCCCTTCGGCCCATCGTGTCTGCGCCGGCCATCAAGCCCTATCTATTCTAATCCTATTTTCCAGCACTTGGTCCGTAGCCTTGTATGCTATGACGTTTCAAGTGCTCATCTAATTGCTTCTTTAATGTTGTGAGGGTTCCTGCCTCTACCACCCTTTCAGGCAGTGAGTTCCAGATTCCAACCACCCTCTGGGTGAAAAAGTTTTTCCTCAAATCCCCTCTAAACCTCCTGCCCCTTACCTTGAAACTATGCCCCCTGGTTATTGACCCCTCTACTAAGGGGAAAAGTTCCTTTCTATCTACCCTATCTATGCCCCTCATAATTTTGTACACCTCAATCAGGTCCCCCCTCAGCCTTCTCTGCTCTAAGGAAAACAACCCCAGCCTGTCCAGTCTCTCTTCATAGCTGAAACGCTCCAGCCCAGGTAACATCCTGGTGAATCTCCTCTGCACCCTCTCTAATGCAATCACATCCTTCCTACAGTGTGGTGACCAGAACTGCATACAGTATTCCAGCTGTGGCCTAACTAGCGTTTTGTACAGCTCCATCATAACCTCCCTGCTCTTATATTCTATGCCTCAGCTAATGAAGGCAAGTATCCCATATGCCTTCTTAACCGCCTTATCTACCTGTCCTGCTGCCTTCAGGGATCTATGTACATGCACACCAAGGTCCCTCTGAGCCTCTGTCCTTCCTAGGGTCCTACCATTCATTGTGTATTCCCTTGCCTTGTTAGTCCTCCCAAAATGCATCACCTCACACTTTTCAGGGTTAAATTCCATTTGCCACTGTTCTGCCCATCTGACCAACCCATCTATATCGTCCTGTAGCCTGAGGCTTCCCTCCTTGCTATTTACCACTCCACCAATTTTCGTGTCATCTGCGAACTTACTGATCATACCTCCTACATTCATATCTAAATCATTAATGTACACTACAAACAGCAAAGGACCCAGCACCGATCCCTGCGGTACACCACTGGACACAGGCTTCCAGTCACAAAAACAACCTTTGACCATCACCCTCTGCCTCCTGCCACTAAGCCAATTTTGGATCCAATGTGCCAATTACCCATCTTGTTTAGATTACTGCCTTGGACTGATTCCCATTCTGTTGATGAACCAGTTCCTTCATGTGAGAGCTGCCTGCATTGACTCACGCTCTGATTTTTCTTCTGTTTCAGGGGGAGTGGCCTGTCCTGCACTTGATGCCTTCCTGTGCAGCCTGGCCAGGATTGGGAACTCAGTGGAGTAGGGGGTGAAGGATGCGGGGGAGGGGGCGGAAATCGAAGCAAATGTCTCTCCATCCTGTCAAGACATTGGCCGTCCAGAGTACAGTCCTGCTGTTGTATCGGCTATGGTTTATAATACGTGCAGGACAAGCTTGACCAGGATTTTCGGTTTCACCCTTGGCCATGCGACTGCTAGCTGCGTGTGGATGGGGTTTCACAACTTCAAATCAGTAACTGATTCACTTGCAGTTCTCCTATCAGGGGACGAAGATCACTCTCCTGCCCCAGGTAATAGCTGTTCAAAAGATATTCGACAGAAGCTGAGGACTTCAAAAAAAGAGAACATTCACCATGGCAACTCTCGTCCCTCCTAATGGCCGGCTGTAGAAATGCATTGGGGAGAGGGTGGGACCAAGATCCATTTTGCCTGCTCCCTCCACCTCCCCCCTGTGGGCTGGGGAATAATACAAGGAACGAGAGAAAGTACAAAATAAGAGTATTGGTAAAGAAGCATTAAAAGGTGTACAGAGCAGGAAACTCGGCCAATCAAGGCTGATTTTTGCACCGACTCATGTATAATCACGGCCATTCCCCAACTCATTTAATCATCTGAGAGAGGTGAATAACCACAGGGGGAACTCTGGGAATTTTTTCTTCCAGTCCCAATAGTAATGGAGCAAACATGCAGCAGGTCAACGTCGCATAACCACCTACATTCAGCTTTGACGAGCTGCATTCTATAGATAACATCCCATAATACAAGCAGGATTGAAACTAGTAAAATTCCAAAGAATTGTGTAATCATCAGTGTCTATTGTCTACCCTGCGACTTCTGATCCCACTCTTAGCAGTTGAAGGAGTGATCAGTTCTGGTAAAATAGTCACGGATTATAAATGATTTTCCCTCCATTCTTCTAGACACCAATCTGAACTCTGCAATATTTGTGTTGCAATTGGATATTTCCACTGCAGCCACATATACCCTCCCCCTACTATAGTTCATGGTGTGTGTGTGTGTGTGAGAGAGAGAGTGTGTGTGTGAGAGAGTGCGAGTGTGTGAGAGAGAATGTGAGGCCGCGATTTTGTCGGCGCTCAGAGAGGCGGGTCAGAGGTTAAAGTGCTATTGATTGACGGCGAGTCCCGAACCCATCAACCCGCCTCCAATCAGCTTTCCCAAGTGTTGGGTCCCCGATTTGCGAATGGACCCAACACCTAGCGGCGGGAAACAGATTAAAGGCAATTACCTGCCTATTAACAGGTACTTGTCAGTAGTTTTCAGCCTGTTTTTGGATTTTCCCGCTTCTGGGTCGGGTTTCCCGACGTCCGGACACCATGCCAGGTAAGTGTGATGTGTTGTGAGTCTGGTGTAATGTTTGTGAGAAGATGACAGCTGCAGAACTGGTGTGAAGGATCCAATGTTGCACATGGTGAGTTTCAGAGCAAAGAAAATGTTGGTTACTGCATTTTTAAAACATTTACAGATTTCTTTAGCTTACAAGTTTTTAAATGCAACTATATGTCCAGTGCCACCTGATTGGGAGAACCTCTCTCACCAGTGACAGATCGCTTCTGCCATCTCACCTGCAGCTGCCATCTATTCCAGCATATGGAGGGGGTCATTGGAGAGCCTGGGTGCAAGAGTTCGCCTTTGTACAGTGATTGTCAATGTTTTCAGCACCTCAATGCTGTCAAACACTGAGAAATCAACTGTCAAAAAGGGACCACGCACAATTTTATTTTAAGAAAACTGGCAGATGAGGCGTCATCAAATGACGTCATCAGACCTGCTTCCTGTTAATTGGCCGTTAAGCCTGCAGGGCGGGCTTAACAAGGTCATTCAAGGGAAAATCACGACTGTGGAGCGGAGGCAGCTAGGGGCGGGACTGGAAGCCGGAAACTAGCTGCCCCGCACCCATCCCGACACCGCTGACAAAAATCGCGGCTTGAGTGTGAGAGTGTGAGTGAGTGGTGGATAATTTGCTCTTAGGCCTCTGCCCAAGCTAGTCTGTACTGGCCTACCGACACTCCTGGATATGGTGGCGACCCAACAATCGGCCATATTCGTGTCTCAGCTGCAGCACTGCTTTCCACAGAGAACGCTTATGAAGGCAGGACTATCCCAGCATCCAAAGCTGCAGCGAAAGCTCTCCATTAAAACTTTTGGCCAAAGTGAGAGAAAGCAGCTGCAAGTCACAAGGCCTGTTGGGCTGCGAAGAAAAAGAAAAAAGGCAGAAGCAGAGCAAGATAAGGATGAGAGAGGAAAGAAGAATATACTAATGGCACTTCACTCTGGTTTGCTGTTGACTGATGCAGTCTGCTGATTTTAATCCTATTTATTTTTGGTGCGAAGCAACACCTCAGGTATACAGCTTACGACTGAAAGTCTCACACGGAGCATCCAATGTTGACAGCTCTTGGCTCTGAAACCAGTTGATGGAAATCTTGCCTTGTGCCCAGGGTGAGGGTAGGGTCGGTCAAGGACAGTAGTGGGAACTTGTGCATGGAGTCGGAAGAGATAGGAGAGGTGATGAATGAATACTTTTCGTCAGTGTTCACCGAGGAGAGGGGCCATGTTTTTGAGGATGAGAGTGTGATAAAGGTGGATAGGCTGGAGGAGGTAGATGTTCTGAGGGAAGATGTTTTAGCAATTTTGAAGAACCTGAGGGTCGATAAGTCCCCTGGGCCAGATGGGATATATCCTAGGATTCTTTGGGAGGCAAGGGAGGAGATTGCAGAGCCTTTGGCTTTGATCTTTGGGTCCTCACTGTCCACGGGGATGGTGCCAGAGGACTGGAGAGTGGCGAATGTTGTTCCTCTCTTCAAGAAAGGAAATAGGAATGACCCTGGTAATTATAGGCCGGTTAGTCTTACTTCGGTGGTTGGTAAGATAATGGAAAAGGTCCTGAGGGATAGGCTTTATGACCATTTGGAAAGATGCAACTTAATCCGGGATAGTCAACACGGATTCGTGAAGGGTAAGTCTTGCCTAACAAATTTGATTGAATTCTTTGAGGAGGTAACTAAGTGTGTAGATGAAGGTAGAGCAGTTGATGTCGTATACATGGATTTTAGTAAGGCATTTGATAAGGTTCCCCATGGTCGGCTCATGAAGAAAGTAAGGAGTTGTGGGATAGAGGGAAATTTGGCCGATTGGATAAGTAACTGGCTATCTCATAGAATGAGAAGTCGCACAACACCAGGTTATAGTCCAACAGATTTATTTAATTTTACAAGCTTTCGAAGCAGTTCGCTCCTTCGTCAGGTAAGTTAGCAGTGAGAGAATCTCCCAGAATTCACAATTTAAACACAGACAAAATCAATTCACATTTTTCCCTACAACAAAGAGCACAACCAAGACAATGAGATGTGCTCTTTGTTGTAGGGAAAAATGTGAATAGATTTTGTCTGTGTTTAAATTGTGAATTCTGGGAGATTCTCTCACTGCTAACTTACCTGACGAAGGAGCGAACTGCTTCGAAAGCTTGTAAAATTAAATAAATCTGTTGGACTATAACCTGGTGTTGTGCGACTTCTCATTTTTGTCCACCCCAGTCCAACGCCGGCATCTCCACATCATATCTCATAGAAGGCAGAGGTTGGTGGTGGATGGAAAATTTTCGGACTGGAGACCAGTTACCAGCGGTGTGCCACAGGGGTCGGTGCTGGGTCCTCTGCTGTTTGTGATTTTTATCAATGACTTGGAGGAGGGGATGAGGTGGAGGGCTGTTGTAGGCTGCAAAGAGACATTGATAGGATGCAGAGCTGGGCCGAAAAATGGCAGATGGAATTTAACCCTGATAAGTGCGAGGTGATCCATTTTGGTAGGGCAAATTTGAATAAGGATTACAGGGTCAACGGCAGGGTTCTGAGGAACGTGGAGGAACAGAGGGATCTGGGGGTTCATATCCACAGATCTCTGAAGGTTGCCACTCAAGTGGATAGAGCAGTAAAGAAGGCCTATAGTGTGTTAGCGTTTATTAACAAGGGGTTTGAGTTTAAGAACCGTGAGGTTATGCTGCAACTGTACAGGACCTTGGTGAGACCACATTTGGAATATTGTGTGCAGTTCTGGTCACCTCACTATAGGAAGGACGTGGAAGCATTGGAAAGAGTGCAAAGGAGATTTACCAGGATGCTGCCTGGTTTGGGGGGGGAGGTCTTATGAGGAAAGATTGAGGGAGCTAGGGCTTTTCTCTTTAGAGCGGAGGAGGATGAGAGGCGACTTAATAGAGGTTTATAAGATGATGAGGGGGATAGATAGAGTGGATGTTCAGAGACTATTTCCTCGGGTGGATGTAGCTGTTACAAGGGGGCATAACTATAAGGTGCATGGGGGGAGATATAGAAGGGATGTCCGAGGTAGATTCTTTACTCAGAGAGTGGTTGGGGTGTGGAATGGACTGCCTGCTGTGATAGTGGAGTCGGACACTTTAGGAACTTTCAAGCGGTTATTGGATAAGCACATGGAGCACACCAGAATGATAGGGAGTGGGATAGCTTGATCTTGGTTTCGGACAATGCTCGGCACAACATCGAGGGCCGAAGGGCCTGTACTGTGCTGTACTGTTCTATGTTCTATCTCTCTATCGGCACAGCTACATCACAAAAACAAGAGGACTGGCACGGCTGGGCAGTACGAGGAACTCCAGAGCAACAACACAGGCAAGGTGTAGGGTAGCTGCCTGAGGGAGAGCAAGGCCGCAGCCTCACTCTGACTCCCAGTCTCTTTATTTGTCTCCCCTCACTGACGGCTGTTTAATCACAGAGACTGTGTGATAGCCTCAACTCACACCTGCCTTCTTCTCGGAGTAATCTCTTCCTGTCCCACATTTCCCTTTGCACCCAGTTTCCCAGATCATTTCGTACAGGAGTCCAATGGCAGCGGGAGGAAGTGGAGAGGTCGTTAAGGCACGGTCTTATGAAGTGTTAAGTTAATCAGAGGTCAGAATTATCCCAGTTGAAGTGTAATCAGTGCACCCAAACAGATTAAACAGCTATTTGCGTCAGTGCTGTAGTTACATTTACTGTCAAACACCAGGGAGGAATCCTTAAGCCAGGGAGGTTGTAATATGTTGTATCTGGATATGTGAGACGAGTGGTTGCCATCACATCAGCTTTCTTTTCTTGTGTGACCAAACAATTACATGTTGTCTCCTCCCATCCATTATTTTCTCCCAGGCTCTACTCCCAAACACTGGGAGCTGGGTGCAGTGCACTTGTGAACAGAGGATCTCACTGAGGGAGCGCAGTGAGGAGTAGGGGAGCTGGCTGCAGTGCAGTTCCCTTTGGTGATGCAGGAGGTAACATGGCTGGTATTATGGAGCGGAGTGCTGGGGATAAAGATGGTGTATCCAAACAGAAATAACTGTCACCCGTCACAAAATCTTAAATCAAACCTAAAAGGAGTTAGCTGAGCTGGCAAATGTACCGGACAGTACTTGCCAGGCTGACTGAGAGTGCTTCATAATGTAAGGAAGCTGAAAGTCCCAATGGATTTCGATACAGGCGGAGAGATCCTATTTCTGACACAGGAGGAAAGACTGATGCAAAATTGTGACTCATTAGTATCGAGGTCCGGCCAGCGGTTCTTCCGAACAGCCGTAAATCCTCATCAATCCGATAAACTGAAGATCAGAACCCACCTCCCCTCCAACCCCCCGACACAGGACAGAACCCCACCCCCCCGACACAAGACAGAACCACCCCCCCCGACACAGGACAGACTCCCCTCCCCCCGACACAGGACAGAACCACCCCCCCCCGACACAGGACAGACCCCCCCCCCCCCCCGACACAGGACAGACCCCCCTCCCCCCGACACAGGACAGAACCCCCTCCCCCCGACACAGGACAGACCCCCCCCCCCCCCAACACAGGACAGACCCCCCTCCCCCCGACAGAAACCCCCCCCGACACAGGACAGACCCCCCCCTCCCCCCGACACAGGACAGAACCACCCCCCCCCGACACAGGACAGACCCCCCCCCCCCCCCCGACACAGGACAGACCCCCCTCCCCCCGACACAGGACAGACCCCCCCCCCCCCCCCGACACAGGACAGACCCCCCTCCCCCCGACACAAGACAGAAACCTCCCCCGACACAGGACAGACTCCCCTCCCGACACAGGACAGACTCCCTCCCCCCGACAGAACCCCCCCCCCCCCCGACACAGGACAGGCTCCCCTCCCCCCGACACAAGACAGAACCCCCCCCCCCCCGACACAGGACAGACTCCCCTCCCCCCGACACAGGACAGACTCCCCTCCCCCCGACACAAGACAGAACCCCCCCCCCCCCCCCGACACAGGACAGACTCCCCTCCCCCCGACACAGGACAGACTCCCCCCCCCCCCCCCGACACAGGACAGACCCCCCCCCCCCCCGACACAGGACAGACCCCCCCCCCCCCGACACAGGACAGACCCCCCTCCCCCCGACACAAGACAGAAACCCCCCCCGACACAGGACAGACTCCCCTCCCGACACAGGACAGACTCCCCTCCCCCCGACAGAACCCCCCCCCCCCCGACACAGGACAGACTCCCCTCCCCCCGACACAGGACAGACTCCCCTCCCCCCGACACAAGACAGAACCCCCCCCCCCCGACACAGGACAGACTCCCCTCCCCCCGACACAGGACAGACTCCCCTCCCCCCGACACAGGACAGACCCCCCTCCCCCCCCGACACAAGACAGAACCCCCCCCCCCTCGACACAAGACAGAACCCCCCCCCCCCCCCCGATACAGGACAGAACCCCAGCCCCCCTGACACAGGACAGAACCCCCCCCCACCCGACACAAGACACAACCCCCCCCCCCCCCGACACAACCTCCCCCCCGACACAAGACAGAACCCCCCCCCCGACACAAGACACAACCCCCCCCCCCCCGACACAAGACAGAACCCCCCGCCCTCCCCTGACACAGGACACAACCCCCCCCCCCCCCGACACAGGACACAACCCCCCCCCCCCCGACACAAGACAGAACCCCCCCCCCCGACACAAGACACAACCCCCCCCCCCCCGACACAGGACAGACTCCCCTCCCCCCGACACAGGACAGACCCCCTCCCCCCGACACAAGACAGAACCCCCCTCCGACACAGGACAGACTCCCCTCCCCCCGACACAGGACAGACTCCCCTCCCCCCGACACAGGACAGACCCCCTCCCCCCGACACAAGACAGAACCCCCCCCCGACACAGGACAGACTCCCCTCCCCCCGACACAGGACAGACTCCCCTCCCCCCGACACAGGACAGACCCCCCTCCCCCCGACACAGGACAGACTCCCCTCCCCCCGACACAGGACAGACTCCCCTCCCCCCGACACAAGACAGAACCCTCCCCCCGACACAGGACAGACTCCCCTCCCCCCGACACAGGACAGACCCCCCTCCCCCCGACACAGGACAGACTCCCCTCCCCCCGACACAGGACAGACTCCCCTCCCCCCGACACAAGACAGAACCCTCCCCCCGACACAGGACAGACTCCCCCCCCCCCCGACACAGGACAGACTCCCCTCCCCCCGACACAGGATAGACTCCCCTCCCCCCGACACAGACAGACTCCCCCCTCCCCCCGACACAGGACAGACTCCCCCCCCCCCGACACAGGACAGACTCCCCCCCCCCGACACAGGACAGACTCCCCTCCCCCCGACACAGGACAGACTCCCCCCTCCCCCCCGACACAGGACAGACCCCCCTCCCCCCGACACAGGACAGACCCCCCCTCCCCCCGACACAGGACAGACCCCCCTCCCCCCGACACAGGACAGACTCCCCCCTCCCCCCGACACAAGACAGAACCCTCCCCCCCGACACAGGACAGACTCCCCTCCCCCCGACACAGGATAGACTCCCCTCCCCCCGACACAGGACAGACTCCCCTCCCCCCGACACAGGATAGAATCCCCCCCCCGACACAAGACACAACCCCCCCCCCCCCGACACAAGACAGAACCCCCCCCCCGACACAAGACAGAACCCCCCCGCCCCCCCCGACACAAGACACAACCCCCCCCCCGACACAGGACACAACCCCCCCCCCGACACAAGACACAACCCCCCCGCCCCCCCCGACACAAGACACAACCCCCCCCCCCCGACACAAGACACAACCCCCCCCCCCGACACAAGACATAACCCCCCCCCCGACACAAGACACAACCCCCCCCCGACACAAGACACAACCCCCCCCCGACACAAGACACAACCCCCCCCCCGACACAAGACACAACCCCCCCCCCGACACAAGACACAACCCCCCCCCCCCCGACACAAGACACAACCCCCCCCCCCGACACAGGACAGACTCCCCTCCCCCCGACACAGGACAGACTCCCCTCCCCCCGACACAAGACAGAACCACCCCCCCGACACAGGACAGACTCCCCTTCCCCCCGACACAGGACAGACTCCCCTCCCCCAGACACAAGACAGAACCCCCCCCCCCCGACACAGAACAGACTCCCCTCCCCCCGACACAGGACAGACTCCCCTCCCCCCGACACAGGACAGACTCCCCTCCCCCCGACACAACCCCCCCCCCCCCGACACAGGACACAAACCCCCCCCCCCCCTCCCCCCCGACACAGGACAGAACCCCCCCCCCCCCGACACAAGACTGAACTCAGAGAACCTCCTGCCTCAAGACTGCCTGTGGCTGGGACTAATTTAAAACATGAAACTGGAAAATGCATTTTGCATTTCGGAGGCAGCTGCAGCATTCACTGTGCAACGCAACACCATACATATTATATATATCATATACATATCAAAAAGGCAATGTATATAAGGTTATTACGAATCAGGGACCAGAGTGATACATTGTCAATGTCACTTCAATTCCTACTGCAAAAGAATGAGTATCCCGAGGAATGATTCTAGACAGTAGTTTATTTTAATTAGGGCTTTACTCCGAAGGCACCTCAGTGTTTTGTCACAATCGAGCAGAAATATCTGGAGCGTATGACAGGCTGAGTGTGCAGATATTGCACAGCCTCAGCAACAAGCAGGCATGGTGTTTCTCCGATCTACCTGAATGGAGCTTCTGGATGTGTCATGTTAGTCAATATAAAATACGGAGCCAAGGCTCACTGCAGACATTGACCCTCCCATTTCCCTCCCACAAACCACCTTTCCATCAACCACAAAAACATTAACCAGGACATCTTTGTATCTCGAAGCACAATAAAATTAATCCTGAAAGTAGTTCAGCACAGATGCACCAATCCAGGAGACACCGGGCATCTTAGACGCTTTGTTGCCATGACAACCACCCATCTCCTAGCAGCAAAAGGCCAGAAGAAGATAGCTTATGGAAAATGAATGGAAAATGTTGCCCATGGGAAAAACAAAGGGATTTCAGCTGAAAACAAAACAATCCAGTGATTCAGGACCCGATAATTGGGAAAATGAAATACTAATTTAATAATACTTCGACATAAGGGCTAAACAGTTGATTGGTCACATGAGATATGTGCCTATTAATGTGATCAGTCAAACAGAAAATGATCATAAAGGCAGCCATCACCCAGCCTCTCTTTCATTTGGGAAAAATACAGGAATAAGCAGTCACGGCAATCACACAACATGAAGGATCTGTCCCAAACCAATCCGGAGCATGGTCTGTCTGCCCACGTCCTTTCAGAACTTATCCGTGTACGTTACTCGGGAATCACCGAATAATCATTCCCAGCAGAGTGGCTGCTGATCTCTTCACGTCAAATACAGTCTTGATTTTCAAACCTGTTGAGCAGAAACACTCAGCCAGGTAACAGCAGTCCATCGCCTGTACAAGAGGAACACCCAATCTAGACAGGTAATACCCGCCCATCGCCTGTACAAGAGGAACACCCAATCTAGACAGGTAATACCCGTCCAACACCTGTACAAGATCAACACCCAATCTAGACAGGTAATACCCGTCCAACACCTGTACAAGAGGAACACCCAATCTAGACAGGTAATACCCGTCCAACGCCTGTACAAGAGGAACACCCAATCTAGACAGGTAATACCCGTCCATCGCCTGTACAAGAGGAACACCCAATCTAGACAGGTAATACCCTGTCCATCGCCTGTACAAGAGGAACACCCAATCTAGACAGGTAATACCCGCCCATCACCTGTACAAGAAAAACACCCAATCTAGACAGGTAATACCCGCCCATCACCTGTACAAGAGGAACACCCAATCTAGACAGGTACTACCCTACCATCGCCTGTACAAGAGGAACACCCAATCTAGACAGGTAATACCCGTCCATCGTCTGTACAAGAGGAACACCCAATCTAGACAGGTAATACCCTACCATCACCTGTACAAGAGGAACACCCAATCTAGACAGGTACTACCCTACCATCGTCTGTACAAGAGGAACACCCAATCTAGACAGGTAATACCCTACCATCGCCTGTACAAGAGAAACACCCAATCTAGACAGGTAATACCCTACCATCGCCTGTACAAGAGGAACACCCAATCTAGACAGGTAATACCCGTCCATCGCCTGTACAAGAGGAACACCCAATCTAGACAGGTAATACCCGTCCAACACCTGTACAAGAGGAACACCCAATCTAGACAGGTAATACCCGTCCAACGCCTGTACAAGAGGAACACCCAATCTAGACAGGTAATACCCGTCCATCGCCTATACAAGAGGAACACCCAATCTAGACAGGTAATACCCGTCCATCGCCTGTACAAGAGGAACACCCAATCTAGACAGGTAATACCCGTCCATCACCTGTACAAGAGGAACACCCAATCTAGACAGTCCCTTCAAACATGCCCAATACAACAAACACCCAAACTTGTCAGATCATTTCAAATTTTCACACTATCTTTTCTTATCTTTTTGGAATGAGGCTACTAAATGCAGGCAATTTTAATCCAAACCCACTACCACAACAACAATTTGAATGTATACAGTGCCTTTAACATTGGAAAACATCCCATGGCACTTCACAGAAGTGTAATCAGAAATAAAATCAACACCAAGCTGAAGGGGGACTGGGAATCAACGTAGATCAGCGAGGACAGGGTTGATAGGTGAACGGAACTTGGTGTGCGTTAGGATACGGGCAGCAGAGTTTTGGAAAAGCTGAAGTTTGTGGAGTGTGGAGGATGGCCAGGAGAACATTAAAAGAGTCAAACCTGGAGGTAGGAAAGGCATGGATGAGAATTTCGGCAATGAATGGGCTGAGGCAGGGGCAGAGATGGGGGATACTATAGAGGTGGAATTGGGCAGTCTTTAGGATGGAGAGGATATGGGGTTGGAAGCTCAGCTTGGGGTCAAATAGGATGTGGAGGTTATGAACTGTTAACTTCAACCCGAGACCGTGGTTGGGTATGATTCGGAGGAGACGGTACGAGGTTTGTGACAGGGTCAAAGACAATGGCTTCGGTCTTCCCAATGTTTAACTGGATTTAATTGCGGTAATGGATATTGGACAAGCAGGCTGACAATACTGAGGCAGTGAAGGGATTGAGAGAGGTGATGGAGAGGTAGAGCTGGATGTCGTCAGCATTCATGTGGAACCTGGCCCCCTGTCTCTGGATGATGTCACCAAGGGGCAGCTTGTAGATGGGGAAGAGGATGTGGATGAGGCCAAGGATAGATCCTTGGGTGACTCCAGAGGTAACGGTGCAAGGGCAGGAAAAGAAGCGAATGCTGGAGATGCTCTGGCTACAACCAGATAGGTTAGAGTGGAATCAAGCAAGGGTAGCCTCACTTAGCTGGAAAACGGAGGCGAGGTGTTGGAGGAGGAGGACCTGCAGACAGGTCGAGAAGGAGGAGTTGAGTGGTGCACTACGGTCTCAGTCACAGAGGGTGCCATTTGTGACTTTGATTAGGCCCGTTTCAGTACTGCAGCAGGGGTGAAAACCTGATTGGGGCGATTCAAAAGTGGAGTTGCGGGAAAGATGGGCACGGATTTGGGAGGTGACAGCACATTCAAGGACTTTGGAAAAGAAAGGGATATTAGAGATGGGGTGACAGCTTCCAAGGATAGAGGGATCGAGGGTTGTTTTTTTGAGGAGCAGGGTGATGATAGCAAATTTGAAAGGGAGCGGGAGAGTACATGAGGAGATGTAACCATTTACAATGTCAGCTAGCACTAACAAATGGTTCCTTCTTACCACAAGAGAGGAGACTTTCATTCCATCAATCTGGGATGGATCCACCCTTAGGTTGCAAGGATCTTCAAACCGGGGACACTACTGCAACCAGCCCCTGCCTCCAAAATGTTTACTGGCACGAGATTATGGATGAAGAAAGTCATCATCTTCAGCCTGGTTCACCGCTGCTGGAGATGGTGGCTAATGCGGAGGTGATAATGCGTCCCAAGCATCTCCTCTGTGCAGCCCCTCTCCCCTGCATTCCTATCGCGGTCTGTCCTACGCAGACTAGGTTCCGTCAGTCGCCATTTCAGTGAAAGAGAACGGCAGCTAATTAAATTAATGAGAAGCCCTAGAAACGATCCCGCATCAATCTGGAAACCCCAGGCCCCAAGAAGCTGAAACAATCACACTCTGCTGGGCAGAGAACATGACGGTTAATTAGTTGCTGTTTACGAGCAGAAGAAATGGCAGGAACATTTCTGCTCTGGGTCCCTGTGACCAGCGAGGTGGCCGCAATTAGCTTCAATCAAAAGAATCCATCTCAGTGCTGCATTTCCTTCAGTGTAATCTGAGCACCCTTCCCTCATTCCCAGCCCATAATGTGCTCAGTGATCCACTGCTGAACTTGGAGCTCCCTCTGCTGCTTCCCTCACCACTAAGGGTTACTCGATTGGCAAGCCCACTTAATTCCACTCTGGAACTGCTGATCAGAAGACTCAGGGACACACCAGGGCAAGTCAGCAAGAATTTCGGCTCTTGGGGAAAATGCGTATTTGTGACTCAGTGTGACAAAGTCATAAATATTTACTTATCTCTTAATCAACATCACCAAAACAGATTATCTGGTCATTATCACATTTCTGTTTGTGGGACCTTGCTATGCAAAAATTGGCTGCCACGTTTCCTACATTACAACAGCGACTGCACTTTAAAAGTACATCATTGGCTGTAAAGCGCTTTGGTACGTCCTGAAAGGACTATAGAAATACAAGTCTTTCTTTCTAATTAAAAAGCTCTTTTTTTTAAATTTGTTGATGGGATGTGGGCGTCGCTGGCAAGGCCAGCATTTATTGCCCATCCCTAGTTGCCCTTGAGAAGGTGGTGGTGAGCCGCCTTCTTGAACCGCTGCAGTCCGTGTGGTGAAGGTATTCCCACAGTGCTGTTAGGGAGGGAGCTCCAGGATTTTGACCCAGCGACGATGAAGGATTGGCGATATACTTCTAAATCTTGTGGTTTGTCTTGCTATGTTCTGATTTCACCTGCCATTGTACCATCAGACATCAAACTGTCTGCATGAATATACCGGGAGCAGTGATTTACGATCCATTACACTGCGTTAGCAACAGTGGGTGAATCTGTCACTCATTCAAAATGGTAGCAATTTCTTGGTTGCAACAATCCTAGTCTGGCACTACCCCGTCTAACCAATTCCTTTAAAGATGTCCCCGGAATAGTCCGAATGCTTCAAAGAAAATTTTCTAGGCTAGCTTCGACATAATTCTTAAAAAGATTGGCAGCTGAAAGGAGGACTCCATCAGCCAGTTTTGTAAATCTGGCAGAGCGCGCGAGATTCTCAGCCAAACGAAACAGTGCAGGACAATATCCTGGGCAGCCATCTGGCTCCTGTATTGAGGCTGTTCATTGCTGACTGGTGCAGCAGCATTGCACCTGGCCAATTATGTCTATATTGGCCTACACCTGGGTGCTGGCTACAGTAAGGACTTGAGTGCTGGCCAGATCCATTTGGATGATTGTGTGAAAAGTGGCGATAAGCAATGTGCCTGGTCAGAAGCCAAATGCATCGGGAGTGTTCCGTGCAAATAAAGCTTCTTATTCCACACAACGAACTATTTAGATTTCTCCTTCAGAGAAAACCTTCAACTGGCCTGGGAACTTTCCATATTTCATCTGTACCGGAAGAGCACCCAATTAGTCCACTGCAAACAAGAACGCTTCAAACACCTGGGAAACATGACAAAACCGAACCAGGCTAGACAGCACTGGCCCACAGACTCAAAACAAACCAGGCTAGACAACACTGGCCCACAGACTCAAAACAAACCAGGCTAGACAACACTGTCTCAGAAGCTTGCCAGACCAGCACTGGTCGACCTGCAGTTTTCTTGGAGCAGGACCACAGGCAGCGACATGGACAACAGCGATCTCCAGGCAGCATAAAGAAAGCGAGCTCCAACTGTCCTGGGAGTAGTGCGCTCTTTTCTTTAAACTGACTGATGGTTAATCTTACTAGTGGATTGTAAATGCACCACAAATGGAATTATGAGGACCATTTAAAACTTGGCAGCAAGTCCAGCAATTCCTCAACTCACCTGGGTGCCAGTGGCTAGCACTTTGGCAGAATGTCTCAATGGTAATTTGTACTTGGCCAGCGATGCCACTGATCTTGCCCCCTTCCCAGGACAATTCTGTTTCTGTTGGCCTATAATCCCAAAGCTTCCATAAAAGAAAACAAGCTGGAATAGAACTGGAAAAGGTCCCGTACACAGAATATCTCCAGTAAGAAATGGTAATGTCAGCTATGATGGGAATCTAATCGTGACGTGATCGTTAAACGTTTCTTTCTTCAGGTATCTCGTACTGCAAACCGACCGCAAGGAAAAATAAGTAAAATCTGCGGCCCAGAAATAAACTGATTAAAAAAAATGAGCTAATCTGTGAAAGCAGGACTGTGGACAATCAATTGTGTTACTTTAAAAAAAAAAATAGGAATCAAATGCTTGTAGCTTGACAGCAGAACTATCACACGCCCTGCTCCTTTCATCTAGTTGGTGTGCCGAGTAGCTCAGCAGCCCACATGCAGAGGTCTGCTCATTCCTTCAGTATAATGAGGTGTGGTGGGTTGGCAGCAGTGACATGGAAGAGTGTCTGAAGTCACTTGGGTCAAGTGCGCTCGTGAGGGTTTGCTGCCCCCAGCTCTCCTGTCACAGAGTCTGGAGATTGCTTTAAGCTTTATCCACAAATGACCTCTAAGGAGCCTCTGATACAAAGAAATACAAAAAAATCCAAAACAGTACAGTAGACAATGTATGGAGTTAGATGGTGACTGAATTCACATCAAAACATCCTTCGCATAGAATTACAACTTCAAATGTCAGCAGAGGTTTTGTCATCCTGGGCTCAGGGAACCCCAATTTTAGAAACCCAGCATAAATGTACCAGAGGGCCTCCCCGAAGTGCATTTGTGCAGCGAGCAGCATGGTCATGCCGACCAGGAAGATCCCAGGTTCTATCCTCAGTCTTTGCTGAGTTAACTGATGTCAGTTGGGGTGGCAGTAGAGGTGCTATAACTGACTACAGACAGTGCTCAGTAGGTTAGGGAAGGGAAGATTGGTGAAGACCTCCCACTCCCGCTCCTGATCGCCATTCAGAGACCCCTGCTGGAAGTGCACATGTTAGAGGTCAGGTGAGAGCAGGATTGTGCTCAGCTGTGATGTCTTCAGAGTGAAATAGCCTGAAGATAATCATTGCCTGGGTTAGGACGTGAAGAATGGCCACTTGGACAAGGCGCAAGAGGGTGCAAGCAGTCACCACCGTCAGAAAAGGGCAGCGGAGAAATGGGACCAGAAAAAAAGCACCAGAAAGAGCTTTTGATGCAAAGCGGCACAGACTGACATTAGGGAGCTCCATGTATTGTCCATCACCAGAGTGTACACCTGAAAGATTATTTTCCTTCCTGACAATTTTCTCTGTTTCCTCTCCTGAAGATGTTAACACTTGGCTGGGATATGGTCCCATAGAAACATAGAAAAATAGGAGCAGGAGTTGGCCATTCAGCCCTTCGAGCTTGCTCCGCCATTCAATATGATCATGGCTGATCCTCTATCTCAATACCATATTCCCGCTCTCTCCCCCCCTACCCCTTGACGCCTTTTGCATCTAGAAATCTATCTATCTCCTTCTTAAATATATTCAGTGACTTGACCTCCACAGCCTTCTGTGGTAGAGAATTCCACAGGTTCACCACCCTCTGAGTGAAGAAATTTCTCCTCACCTCAGTCCTAAATGTCCTACCCCGTATCCTGAGACTGTGACCCCTCGTTCTAGACCTCCCAGCCAAGGGAAACATCCTCCCTGCATCCAGTCTGTCTAGCCCTGTCAGAATTTTATACGTTTCAATGAGATCCCCTCATTCTTCTAAACTCTAGTGAATACAGGCCTAGTCGACCCAATCTCTCCTCATACGACAGTCCTGCCATCCCAGGAATCAGTCTGGTGAACCTTCGCTGCACTCCCTCTATGGCAAGTATATCCTTTCTTAGGTAAGGAGACCAAAACTGCACACAGTACTCCAGGTGTGGTCTCACCAAGGCCCTGTACAACTGTAGTAAGACACCCTTGCTCCTGTACTCAAATCCTCTTGCAATGAAGGCCAACATACCATTTGCCTTCCTAACTGCTTGCTGCACCTGCATGTTTGCTTTCAGTGACTGGTGTATAAGGACACCAAGGTCCCTTTGTACATCAACATTTCCCAATCTATCACCATTTAAATAATACTCTACCTTTCTGTTTTTCCTACCGAAGTGGATAACTTCACATTTATCCACGTTATACTGCATCTGCCATGTATTTGCCCACTCACTCAACTTGTCTAAATTGCCTTGAAGCCTCTTTGCATCCTCCTCACAACTCACAATCCCACCTAGTTTCGTGTCATCAGCAAACTTGGAAATATTACATTTGGTTTCCTCATCCAAATCATTGATATATATTGTGAATAGCTGGGGCCCAAGCACTGATCCCTGTGGTATCCCACTCGTCACCGCCTGCCACCCCAAAAAAGACCCATTTATTCCTACTCTCCGTTTCCTGTCTGTTAACCAATTTTCAATCCATGCCAGTATATTACCCCCAATCCCATGTGCTTTAATTTTGCACACTAACCTCTTATGTGGGGCTTTATCAAGGGCCTTCTGAAAATCCAAATACACCACATCCACTGGTTCTCCCTTATCTATTCTACCAGTTACATCCTCAAAAAACTCCAGGAGGTTTGTCAAACACGATTTCCTTTTCATAAATCCATGTTGACTTTGTCTAATCCCGTTGATATTTTCTAAATGTCCTGTTATCACATCCTTTATAATAGACTCTAGCATTTTCCCTACAACTGATGTTAGGCTAACCGGTCTGTAGTTCCCTGTTTTCTCTCTCCCTCCTTTTTTAAATAGTGGGGTTACATTTGCCACCCTCCAATCTGCAGGAACTGTTCCATAATCTATAGAATTTTGGACGATGACAACCAATGCACCCACTATTTCCATGCCTACCTCTTTTAGTACTCTGGGATACAGATTATCAGCCCCTGGGGATTTATCGACTTTCAGTCCCATTAATTTCTCCAGCACTATTTTTTTACTAATACTAATTTCCTTTAATTCCTCCTTCTCACTAGACCCTTGGTTCCCTAGCATTTCTGAGAAGTTATTTGTGTCCTCTTCCGTGAAGACAGAACCAAAGTATTTGTTTAATTGCTCTGCCATTTTCTTGTTCCCCATTATAAATTCTCCCGTTTCTGACTGTAAGGGACCTACATTTGTCTTCACTAATCCTTTTCTTTTTACATACTTGTAGAAGCTTTTACAATCCGCTTTTATGTTCCTTGCAAGTTTACTCTCATACTCTATTTTTCCCCTCTTAATCAATCTCTTGGTCCTTTTTTGCTGAACTCTAAACTGCTCCCAATCCTCAGGTTTGCTACTTTTTCTGGCAATTTTATATGACTCCTCTTTGGATTGAATACTATCCTTAACTTCTTTTGTTAGCCATGGTTGGGCCACTTTTCCTTTTGTGTCCCACATGCACCTGACCACCTGCCAGTTCCTCGGCCACGGTCCTATTCTTGACGTGTGAGCCCAGACATCGATTCCTGAAAAGGTGTGTCTATATTTAATGCGTCTGTGGTTCGGGTCACAGGATGATAGATGTCCTTCGCTCACTCCATTGTGGGTCTATGATTCTACTGTTGGGATAAGGGAGCCTGACTAGTTAGACAGAGCCACTGGGGTTTAGGTCCCTCTTTTGCAAGGTCAACTACCTTTGATGACAGTTCTTCGTTCTGAAGATGCCAATCCTTCGCGGAAAGACGATGAGTCTTGATGGCTGTGCTGATGACTAGTAAAGCCAATACAAGAAGGGCTCATTTGACAGATCTAAACAGCCCAGCTGCTGCTGTTCACGTTTCCGTGTTTTCTCCAGAAGATTAACACCCTGGTGCTCGCATGAGCTGACACGGCCATGTATTGTGTGATCAGCCATGAGATTTTCCCAGTTGCCATTAGTGATGTTACATAGCTTGTGGTTGTGCTTGAATGAATCCATATTATATCTGTTGCCGCCCACCTTGCTTCCCATTGCCCTAATCCAGCTCGCTGTACAGAATCCTTCTGGTATTCAGAAGTCCATATGGATGATGTGTCCTGACCAGCACAGGTATCAGCGTGACCTCAGTGCTGAGGGTCTTGGTGCCCTTGAAGATTTTGCAGTTGCTGATGTTGACCTGCTACGTGATGCACACAATGGAACTCGAGTGTTGGAGGTGCAACTGGTCAAACTGCCGACTCCGACAGTGGCAACACATCCAGGAAATCTACTGGAATGCAATTCCCTTTTTGCAAGATTACTCATAAGGGTTTGGGTCTTCCTCATTCTTCCATTCTTACTATGGGTGGGGGGTGTGCAGGAAAATCAAATCGCTGGTGACATTGTTCATTTAAGAAACTTGCACCGTGGATAGTCATGTGATTTACATTCGCACTGGTCACCTCTCGTCCTCTGCGTGTTTTCCTTCGTTTCCTTCCAAATATATGGCAATGCCGTCCTATGGGGAGAGTGACCTGGAGTGGTAAACGGAGCCACCTTGCTCATTACCAATTCATTCTGCACCAACTTCACTTCACCAGCCATCAAACAGAGGGTTGGAATGTTGCTCAGCTCTGTCACTTAGCTACAGAATAGTTTCCTGTCCCCAATAATTATGCCTGCCAGGTATTTTTAATTGCTTGGTACTCAAAGCACCTTTGTCAAGGCCTGAACTAGGCCTTTATAAAAGAGTAGCAACATTCTTAGCCTCATATATTTGCAGCCACTTACCTTTAACTGGCTGCAAGACTTTAAATTGACCCATCACCGCCTCTGGTAAGTTTCCAAGGACAGGCCTGATCCTGGCCAAGAACCCGTCCACATTGTAAATAGAGCCGATCTCCAAGAATCAGACACACCAGGATGGTGCAAATAACACCCGGCCAGCTAACACCCCATCGGAGTCCCAATCAGAAAAGGTGCTCAATCATCCATATTAAACATTAGAGCCCTTGTAATTGTTCTTATGTTGGGGTGGCTGTTAGTGAAGGACTTGCACAGATCTCAGCACAGCAGTTCAGATTGACAAATCTTTGTGTGCATGAACATAGGAACAGGATTCGGCCATTCAGCCCCTCGGGCCTGCTCCGCCAGTCAATCAGATCATGGCTGATCTGTACCTCAACTCCATTTTCCCAACTTTGCTCCATATCCCTTGACATCCTAACCCAACAAAAATCTATCAATCTCAATCTTGAAAACTCCAACTGTCCCAGCATCCACAGCCTTTTAGGGGAGAGATTTCCAGGTTTCCACTACCCTGTGTATGAAAAAGTCATTCCTGATATCACTCCTAAATTGCCTAGCTCTAATTTTAAGATCACGTCCCCTCATTTTTGATTCCCCACCAGATGAAATAGTTTCTCGGTATCTTCCCTATAAAATCCTTTTAACATTTTAAACGCCTCGATCAGATCACCCCTCAAACTCCTATACTCAAGGGAAGGGGAGCTACAGAGAAGTTCAGCTCTTCTAGACTTAATCTACTGAGCCACAAGTGAACTACTGGTCTCCTGAATAATCTACTTTTGTGCACTCTCATTGGGAGCATCATTCTACATCGATTTGGAACTTTTATTTCAACCACTCTTATCTGCCTCACTGGGTGTTCAGGTGCAGTTTCCCTGCAGCTGAAATACTCCACAGCTAAACTGTGCCTCGAATTCAATCGTGTGAAGCAGTGATTCTGGCCTCTGTTTCAAACAGTGCATTCTCAAACAGCAGCAGACCTAATGGCCCCGATATTAACTCGGAGGTGGGTGGGGGGGGCGGGGTGGTGGGGGGGGGGGGTGGGGCCGGGTGCTGCTTTGCAGTCGGGAAACCTGGAAGAACGGGTTTCCCTCAGGCCCTGCCAAATTTAGCGGCAGGACCTGAGTACCGTTTCTGTCCCCGTGTCCCGGCTGCAGCCAGCCGGATTGAGAGGCAGGCTGGCTGTTGGGTGGGTAGGCCTTTGACAACAGGCTGCAGTCAGGCAGTGGAGAGGAGGGAGGGATCGGAAAGGCTGGATTTTGGCGGGGAGGGGGGGGGGAGGAGTGGGGGGAAAGAGGGGGGGAGAGAGATCAGAAATGTTGGGGCGGGGCAGGGATCGAAGGCCAGAGGGGAGATCGGAGGAGTCTTTGGGGGCGGAAATCGAATGAGACGGGAGGATGCGGGCAAGACTTTGAGGAGTCGGGGGGTGGGGGTGGAGGGTAGATTGAAAGATGGAAGGGGGCATCGCAAGGGTGGGTGGGGGAGGAGATTGGAGGCATCGGGGGTGGGGGAAATCGGAGGCTGCAGCCAGGGAGCGCAGAGGAGGGAAGGATAGGAAAGACGGCGGTGGGGGGTTGGGGGCAGATCAGAAGGGTTGCGACGGTGGAAGGTAAGGGTAAGCTGAAGCCAGCGGGTAAGTGGAAAGGCATTTATCTGCTGGATCCAGCAGTCCTCGCCTCCCTTTAGCAGCCGGGTTTCTTGAGGATGAAATTTAAAATGGACATTAAATCTGAAGCACGCAGCCTCATTATAATATTTAAATGACAAATACGCCTCCTGGATTAAAACCGGAAGTGGGCGTGTTGGAGTAGGGTTTGAAATTTTTAACATTTTTAAATCCCACCTGTTTTAAGGGGTTAAAATTCCCACCAGTGACTTTGTGTTGTTTTACAAATAAATCATAATTTGCACATAATCTTGATGGACACAATCAGTGAGCATTCGGCACAAGAACGACATCGTCCAACATCAACTCACAAGAAGCAGTGCGCTTGGTGTTGGAGTGTTTCACTCACAGACAACTTATGTAATGACCCATAAAATACCAAATCCTTTTTTCTTTAGATTTTCCAAAGATGTTTTTTTTAATTCTACCTCCCCCCCTCTCCTATTCATTCTGATCCCACTTGCTCCTCGTATCCATGGCAACCCTCCTCAGTCAGCAATTCAAGGAAACCACTTATGGGCTTTATGTGGCTTCTTTTTTATCCTTTCTATCTTACCTTGTCTCATTCCTTCTCCCTTTTAAAATGTTTTTTTTAAAATATATTTTTTTCCTTTTGTTCATTGTTTCCTTCTCTCTTCCTCTTCGAGAAAGCCTGAAGTGACGCGAATGCAAATGGATGGAGAATTATTACGTTTAAAAACAATCAATCAGTCACAACGCTCTGGTATTCTAACAATGTATCAACACTCCTGTGGTTTTCAATCCTCGCAACCCTCAAGGTCCGACACACCAATCCATCCTCCGCCCGGCTCCCCTCCTCACCCGCCCCCGTTTAACTAGTCCCACCAGCTTTCTGGGCCCCAGTAAATTGATTTCAAGATCATCACCGTTGCTTTAAATCACCGCACGGCCTCGCCCCTTACAATCACCGCACGGCCTCGCCCCTTTCAATCACCGCACGGCCTCGCCCCTTTCAATCACTCCAGGGCCTCGCCCCTTTCAATCACTCCAGTGCCTCGCCCCTTTCAATCACTCCAGGGCCTCGCCCCTTTCAATCACTCCAGGGCCTCGCCCCTTTCAATCACCCCAGGGCCTCGCCTCTTTCAATCACCCCAGGGCCTCGCCCCTTTCAATTACCCCACGGCCTCGCCCCTTTCATCACCCCAGGGCCTCGCCCCTTTCAATCACCCCAGGGCCTCGCCCCTTTCAATCACCGCACGGCCCTCGCCCCTTTCAATCACTCCAGGGCCTCGCCCCTTTCAATCACTCCAGGGCCTCGCCATTTTCAATCACCGCACGGCCTCGCCCCTTTCAATCACCGCACGGCCTCGCCCCTTTCAATCACCCCAGGGCCTCGCCCCTTTCAATCACTCCAGGGCCTCGCCCCTTTCAATCACTCCAGGGCCTCGCCCCTTTCAATCACCCCAGGGCCTCGCCCCTTTCAATCACTCCAGGGCCTCGCCCCTTTCAATCACTCCAGGGCCTCGCCCCTTTCAATCACCCCAGGGCCTCGCCCCTTTCAATCACTCCAGGGCCTCGCCCCTTTCAATCACTCCAGGGCCTCGCCCCTTTCAATCACCCCAGGGCCTCGCCCCTTTCAATCACCCCAGGGCCTCGCCCCTTTCAATCACCCCAGGGCCTCGCCCTTTTCAATCACCGCACGGCCTCGCCCCTTTCAATCACCGCACGGCCTCGCCCCTTTCAATCACCCCAGGGCCTCGCCCCTTTCAATCACTCCAGGGCCTCGCCCCTTTCAATCACTCCAGGGCCTCGCCCCTTTCCATCACCCCAGGGCCTCGCCCCTTTCAATCACTCCAGGGCCTCGCCCCTTTCAATCACTCCAGGGCCTCGCCCCTTTCAATCACTCCAGGGCCTCGCCCTTTTCAATCACCGCACGGCCTCGCCCCTTTCAATCACTCCAGGGCCTCGCCCCTTTGAATCACCCCAGGGCCTTGCCCCTTTCAATCACCCCATGGCCTCGCCCCTTTAAATCACTCCAGGGCCTCGCCCCTTTCAATCATTCCAGGGCCTCGCCCCTTTCAATCACCCCACGGCCTCGCCCCTTTCAATCACCGCACGGCCTCGCCCCTTTCAATCACTCTCGGGCCTCGCCCCTTTCAATCACCCCAGGGCCTCGCCCCTTTCAATCGCTCCAGGGCCTCGCCCCTTTCAATCACCCCATGGCCTCGCCCATTTCAATCACTCCAGGCCCTCGCCCCTTTCAATCACCCCAGGGCCTCGCCCCTTTCAATCACCCCATGGCCTCGCCCTTTTCAATCACTCCAGGGCCTCGCCTCTTTCAATCACCCCAGGGCCTCACCCCTTTCAATCACTCCAGCGCCTCGCCCCTTTCAATCACTCCAGGACCTCTTCTCTTTCAATCACCCCAGGGCCTCGCCCCTTTCAATCACCCCACGGCCTCGCCCCTTTCAATCACTCCAGGACCTCGCCTCTTTCAATCACCCCAGGGCCTCGACCCTTTCAATCACTCCAGGGCCTCGCCCCTTTCAATCACCCCAGGGCCTCGCCCCTTTCAATCACTCCAGGGCCTCGCCCCGTTCAATCACTCCAGGGTCTCGCCCCTTTCAATCACCACACGGCCTCGCCCCTTTCAATCACTGCAGGGCCTCGCCCCTTTCAATCACCCCAGGGCCTCGCCCCTTTCAATCACCCCAGGGCCTCGCCCCTTTCAATCACCCCAGGGCCTCGCCCCTTTTAATCACCGCACGGCCTCGCCCCTTTCAATCACTCCAGGGCCTCGCCCCTTTCAATCACTCCAGGGCCTCGCCCTTTTAAATCACCGCACGGCCTCGCCCCTTTCAATCACCGCACGGCCTCGCCCCTTTCAATCACCCCAGGGCCTCGCCCCTTTCAATCACTCCAGGGCCTCGCCCCTTTCAATCACTCCAGGGCCTCGCCCCTTTCAATCACTCCAGGGCCTCGCCCCTTTCAATCACCCCAGGGCCGCGCCCCTTTCAATCACTCCAGGGCCTCGCCCCTTTCAATCACTCCAGGGCCTCGCCCCTTTCAATCACCCCAGGCCCTCGCCCCTTTCAATCACCCCAGGGCCTCGCCCCTGTCAATCACCCCAGGGCCTCGCCTCTTTCAATCACCCCAGGCCCTCGCCCCTTTCAATCACCCCGGGCCCTCGCCCCTTTCAATCACCCCAGTGCCGCGCCGCTTTCAATCACTCCAGGGCCTCGCCCCTTTCAATCACCGCACGGCCTCGCCCCTTTCAATCACTCCAGGGCCTCGCCCCTTTCAATCACCCCAGGGCCTCGCCCCTTTCAATCACCGCACGGCCTCGCCCCTTTCAATCACCCCAGGGCCTCGCCCCTTTCAATCACTCCAGGGCCTCGCCCCTTTCAATCACCGCACGGCCTCGCCCCTTTCAATCACTCCAGGGCCTCGCCCCTTTCAATCACTCCAGGGCCTCGCCCCTTTCAATCACCCCAGGGCCTCGCCCCTTTCAATCACTCCAGGGCCTCGCCCCTTTCAATCACTCCAGGGCCTCGCCCCTTTCAATCACCCTAAGGCCTCGCCCCTTTCAATCACCCCAGGGCCTCGCCCCTTTCAATCACTCCAGGGCCTCGCCCCTTTCAATCACTCCAGGGCCTCGCCCCTTTCAATCACTCCAGGGCCTCGCCCCTTTCAATCACTCCAGGGCCTCGCCCCTTTCAATCACTCCAGGGCCTCGCCCCTTTCAATCACCCCAGGACCTCGCCTCTTTCAATCACCCCAGGGCCTCGCCCCTTTCAATCACTCCAGGGCCTCGCCCCTTTAAATCACTCCAGGGCCTCGCCCATTTCAATCACTCCAGGGCCGCGCCCCTTTCAATATCCGCACGGCCTCGTCCCTTTCAATCACTCCAGGGCCTCGCCCCTTTCAATCACCCCAGGGCCTCGCCCCTTTCAATCACTGCACGGCCTCGCCCCTTTCAATCACCGCACGGCCTCGCCCCTTTCAATCACTCCAGGGCCTCGCCCCTTTCAATCACCCCATGGCCTCGCCCCTTTCACTCACCGCATGGCCTCGCCCCTTTCAATCACCGCACGGCCTCGCCCCTTTCAATCTCCCCACGGCGTCGCCCCTTTCAATCACTCCAGGGCCTCGCCCCTTTCAATCACCCCAGGGCCTCGCCCCTTTCAATCACCCCAGGGCCTCGCCCCTTTCAATCACCCCAGGGCCCCGCCCCTTTCAATCACCCCAGGGCCTCGCCCCTTTCAATCTCCCCAGGGCCTCGCCCCTTTCAATCACTCCAGGACCTCGCCTCTTTCAATCACTCCAGGGCCTCGCCCCTTTCAATCACCCCAGGGACTCGCCTCTTTCAATCACTCCAGGGCCTCGCCCCTTTCAATCACCCCAGGGCTTCGCCCCTTTCAATCACCACACGGCATCGCCCCTTTCAATCACTCCAGGGCCTCGCCCCTTTCAATCACTCCAGGGCCTCGCCCCTTTCAATCACCGCACGGCCTCGCCCCTTTCAATCACCCCAGGGCCTCGCCCCTTTCAATCACTCCAGGGCCTCGCCCCTTTCAATCACTCCAGGGCCTCGCCCCTTTCAATCACCCTAAGGCCTCGCCCCTTTCAATCACCCCAGGGCCTCGCCCCTTTCAATCACTCCAGGGCCTCGCCCCTTTCAATCACTCCAGGGCCTCGCCCCTTTCAATCACTCCAGGGCCTCGCCCCTTTCAATCACTCCAGGGCCTCGCCCCTTTCAATCACTCCAGGGCCTCGCCCCTTTCAATCACCCCAGGACCTCGCCTCTTTCAATCACCCCAGGGCCTCGCCCCTTTCAATCACTCCAGGGCCTCGCCCCTTTCAATCACCCCAGGGCATCGCCCCTTTCAATCACCCCAGGGCCTCGCCCCTTTCAATCACCCCAGGGCCTCGCCCCTTTCAATCACCGCACGGCCTCGCCCCTTTCAATCACTCCAGGGCCTCGCCCCTTTCAATCACCACACGGCCTCGCCCCTTTCAATCACTCCAGGGCCTCGCCCCTTTCAATCACCGCACGGCCTCGCCCCTTTCAATCACCCCAGGGCCTCGCCGCTTTCAATCACCCCAGGGCCTCGCCCCTTTCAATCACCACACGGCCTCGCCCCTTTCAATCACTCCAGGGCCTCGCCCCTTTCAATCACCACACGGCCTCGCCCCTTTCAATCACCCCAGGCCCTCGCCCCTTTCAATCACCCCAGGGCCTCGCCCCTTTCAATCACCCCAGGGCCTCGCCCCTTTCAATCACCACACGGCCTCGCCCCTTTCAATCACTCCAGGGCCTCGCCCCTTTCAATCACCACACGGCCTCGCCCCTTTCAATCACCCCAGGCCCTCGCCCCTTTCAATCACCCCAGGGCCTCGCCCCTTTCAATCACCCCAGGGCCTCGCCCCTTTCAATCACTCCACGGCCTCGCCCCTTTCAATCACCCCAGGGCCTCGCCCCTTTCAATCACCGCACGGCCTCGCCCCTTTCAATCACCCCAGGGCCTCGCCCCTTTCAATCACTCCAGGGCCTCGCCCCTTTCAATCACCACACGGCCTCGCCCCTTTCAATCACCCCAGGGCCTCGCCCCTTTCAATCACCACACGGCCTCGCTCCTTTCAATCACCCCAGGGCCTCGCCCCATTCAATCACCGCACGGCCTCGCCCCTTTCAATCACCCCAGGGCCTCGCCCCTTTCAATCACCCCAGGGCCTCGCCCCTTTCAATCACCACAGGGCCTCGCCCCTTTCAATCACCCCAGGGCCTCGCCCCATTCAATCACCGCACGGCCTCGCCCCTTTCAATCACCCCAGGGCCTCGCCCCTTTCAATCACTCCAGGGCCTCGCCCCTTTCAATCACTCCAGGGCCTCGCCCCTTTCAATCACCCCAGGGCCTCGCCCCTTTCAATCACTGCACGGCCTCGCCCCTTTCAATCACCGCACGGCCTCGCCCCTTTCAATCACTCCAGGGCCTCGCCCCTTTCAATCACCCCATGGCCTCGCCCCTTTCACTCACCGCATGGCCTCGCCCCTTTCAATCACCGCACGGCCTCGCCCCTTTCAATCTCCCCACGGCGTCGCCCCTTTCAATCACTCCAGGGCCTCGCCCCTTTCAATCACTCCAGGGCCTCGCCCCTTTCAATCACCCCAGGGCCTCGCCCATTTCAATCACTCCAGGGCCTCGCCCCTTTCAATCACTCCAGGGCCTCGCCCTTTTCAATCACTCCAGGGCCTCGCCCCTTTCAATCAGTCCAGGGCCTCGCCCTTTTCAATCGCCACACGGCCTCGCCCCTTTCAATCGCCCCAGGCCCCCGCCCCTTTCAATCACCCCAGGCCCTCGCCCCTTTCTTTCACTCCAGGCCCTCGCCACTTTCAATCACCCGAGGCCCTCGCCCCTTTCAATCACCCCAGGCCCTCGCCCCTTTCAATCACCCCAGGCCCTCGCCCCTTTCAATCACTCCAGGCCCTCGCCACTTTCAATCACCCGAGGCCCTCGCCCCTTTCAATCACCCCAGGCCCTCGCCCCTTTCAATCACCCCAGGCCCTCGCCCCTTTCAATCACCCCAGGCCCTCGCCCCTTTCAATCACCCCAGGGCTTCGCTCCTTTCAATCACCCCAGGCCCTCGCCCCTTTCAATCACCCCAGGGCTTCGCCCCTTTCAATCACCCCAGGGCCTCGCCTCTTTCAATCACCCCAGGCCCTCGCCCCTTTCAATCACCACAGGTCCTCGCCCCTTTCAATCACCCCAGGGCCTCGCCCCTTTCAATCACTCCAGGGCCTCGCCCCTTTCAATCACCCCAGGGCCTCGCCCCTTTCAATCACCGCTCGGCCTCGCCCCTTTCAATCACCCCAGGGCCTCGCCCCTTTCAATCACCGCACGGCCTCGCCCCTTTCAATCACCCCAGGGCCTCGCCCCTTTCAATCACCCCAGGGCCTCGCCCCTTTCAATCACTCCACGGCCTCGCCCCTTTCAATCACCCCAGGGCCTCGCCCCTTTCAATCACCGCACGGCCTCGCCCCTTTCAATCACCGCACGGCCTCGCCCCTTTCAATCACCCCAGGGCCTCGCCCCTTTCAATCTCCGCACGGCCTCGCCCCTTTCAATCACCCCAGGGCCTCGCCCCTTTCAATCTCCGCACGGCCTCGCCCCTTTCAATCACCCCAGGGCCTCGCCCCTTTCAATTACTCCAGGGCCTCGCCCCTTTCAATCACCACACGGCCTCGCCCCTTTCAATCACCCCAGGGCCTCGCCCCTTTCAATCACCACACGGCCTCGCTCCTTTCAATCACCCCAGGGCCTCGCCCCATTCAATCACCGCACGGCCTCGCCCCTTTCAATCACCCCAGGGCCTCGCCCCTTTCAATCACCACAGGGCCTCGCCCCTTTCAATCACCCCAGGGCCTCGCCCCATTCAATCACCGCACGGCCTCGCCCCTTTCAATCACCCCAGGGCCTCGCCCCTTTCAATCACCCCAGGACCTCGCCCCTTTCAATCTCCCCAGGGCCTCGCCCCTTTCAATCACCGCACGGCCTCGCCCCTTTCAATCACCCCAGGGCCTCGCCCCTTTCAATCACCCCAGGGCCTCGCCCCTTTCAATCACCCCAGGGCATCGCCCCTTTCAATCACTCCAGGGCCTCGCCTCTTTCAATCACCCCAGGGCCTCGCCCCTTTCAATCACCCAAGGGCCTCGCCCCTTTCAGTCACCCCAAGGCCTCGCCCCTTTCAATCACTCCAGGGCCTCGCCCCTTTCAATCACCGCATGGCCTCGCCCCTTTCAATCACCCCAGGGCCTCGCCCCTTTCAATCACCCCAGGGCCTCGCCCCTTTCAATCACTCCAGGGCCTCGCCCCTTTCAATCACCCCAGGGCCTCGCCCCTTTCAATCACCGCACGGCCTCGCCCCTTTCAATCACCCCAGGGCCTCGCCCCTTTCAATCACTCCAGGGCCTCGCCCCTTTCAATCACTCCAGGGCCTCGCCCCTTTCAATCACTCCAGGGCCTCGCCCCTTTCAATCACCCCAGGGCCTCGCCCCTTTCAATCACTCCAGGGCCTCGCCCCTTTCAATCACCCCAGGGCCTCGCCCCTTTCAATCACTCCAGGGCCTCGCCCCTTTCAATCACTCCAGGGCCTCGCCCCTTTCAATCACCCCAGGGCCTCGCCCCTTTCAATCACCCCAGGGCCTCGCCCCTTTCAATCACCCCAGGGCCTCGCCCCTTTCAATCACTCCAGGGCCTCGCCCCTTTCAATCACTCCAGGGCCTCGCCCCTTTCAATCACTCCAGGGCCTCGCCCCTTTCAATCACTCCAGGGCCTCGCCCCTTTCAATCACTCCAGGGCCTCGCCCCTTTCAATCACCGCACGGCCTCGCCCCTTTCAATCATCCCAGTGCCTCACCCCTTTCAATCACCCCACGGCCTCGCCCCTTTCACTCCTCTTGGTTTTTTTTTGCAACAAATCCTCAAATTTATTATTTATTTCATTGTCCAGTGTAAGAACCTACTGAGGACAGGACAATTAATGGGTTATTTCAACTGTGACCCAGAAAACACACTGACCCAAGCCAACGATGTTGTGTTGCTTGTCCTCTCCAGTGGACGTACTTCCATTACACAAAACTGCTGGATATGTTTTGGGCACTGGTTACTCGAGCCTAGAATTGGAGGCTGTATGGAGGTCAGCTTTGGCTTCACCCAACCGAGAACAATTTCTCTTCCAGAGTGTTGAAATATTGCAACGTATAAATCCTACAAAGCTGCTAACTACTGCTATACCCCACACCGCCCCTTCAACTAACCATTTACAGTGGATAGTGGGCCAACTGTATCCAACACAACCTCACATTGGGTCTGGTCTCCAGGGCTTGCCATTTATAACCACACCTATCACTTTCTGGAGACTCGAGACGCTTTGGACCAGAACACAGAGCCAGCTCCTCATTTGGAGCTGGAGGCCCACCAAGCGAGAAAAGAGTCTTGCCTCGGCAGCAGAACGTGCGAGACGTGGAGGATATAATTCCAATCAATGCAAGAACACTCAATAGCTGATAGCATCAACTAGAAGCACACTCAGTGACAATGGCTAAATGGGTTTTGTGGTTTCACAGTGGATGTGAGGAAACCCCTTTGAGATCTGAACCTGCAGCTGATAAAACACATACAGAAACAGCCCATTCAAATAAATATTCAACTGATGCACAACACAGCTGCTTTTCAGAGATAAAATATTCATCATCAGCGACAGATGCTGCCTTAAATAATTATATAAATCCACAATGTATTTTTCTACCAGGACAAAACAATCATGTGACAGAAGAACCAAACGCAGCCGCTACATTCCTGTATAGAACGTTAAACACAACTGTGGAAAGCTTCACCGCTCTACACCAGTAAGGTGAACCAAATTACAAAAGCACTCTTATGGAGTCAGATCAGCTTGGGCGAAAGGGGAGTTGTGGATTTTGAACATCTAGTGATCCATTACTCAATCAAATGAATTTGAGTGTGAGCCTCACTGCTGAGCCAAAGGAGTATTTGATACAAGAATGATCATGTCTTTTCAGCTCATGGGATCTCGGTAGAAGGCTGAAATCCTACATAGTGTTACACAGTGGTATTCCTACATTGTGACATATAGGTGTACATTTTAATTATTTTTTTTTTACAAATTAACGCCTCCAGTCCGGAGTTTTGCCGATGAGAACGTGTCGTAGGAACCCAGACACGGAGATCAGCATGTCCGACTCATGGTCAGTGATTTCCAATGAGTCTATGGGAGTTTTTACTGAGCAGGGGCATAGCCAGATGTACACAAGGTACTGCAATGGTGAGGCGCCAATTAAAATCGAAGAGGGACCTATTTACGGTCGTGCTTGGTGACGTTACTAAGTATCAGTTTACACCTAATCCACGAGCTGTACGTGTTTGATCTCGATTGATACACAGGGAACTCTCACCACGCACTGTCATGTATGTGCACCTTGTGGAGTTGGCTTCTCAATGGGCAGGTTTCACATGCAGGCCATCTGCTCCTGGAGAAAACCGTGGATGTTGGGCCTAGCAACAATGTGGAAGCAATTCAACAGCAATTTAAAAAAAAAATCCCCCTTCCTCCCCCCCCCCCACCAAGAGGGAGTGGAACCTTTATTTGTTCCCCAGTTCTTATTGGCAACACATCAATGCAGCTGTGTGTGAGGTTCTGTCCCAGGTTTCCAGCAATGCCCAATCAAGCAGGCAAGAGGATTGTACTCTCCACCTCCCACCAGGGGGAAGAGCTTGGGCCTTCACTTCACCTGCAGTTAGTGCCTCCTCACAGCGGTACAGCCCAGACCAGCAACCCAATGGAAAATCCAGGTCAATGTAAGGAAACCCTTCACACCATGAAACTTTGAGAACCCTCCTCTGGGAGTCTGAAGTAGGAAGGAAGTCGATAATTTAGAGAATCGTTCAATCTTGATTGAAAATGATTGAATTCTAGCAGCAAAATGATGGAAGGCTTCAGGTTACTATGAAATGTTGAAATATTTCAATTAGTTGATCTTTCTGGGAGACTTACAGAACTTGAGAATATCTTAGAAAAATAAGGCATTCTTTTCAAACAGGATTTGTGGAATTGACTGAGCCTCCTCAGTGTATGGTGTGGCAGTGGGAGTGCTCCAACAGTACAGATATTGCGCCCTCTGCAATGTATGGTGTGGCAGTGGGAGTGCTCCAACAGTACAGATATTGCGCCCTCTGCAATGTATGGTGTGGCGGTGGGAGTGCTCCAACAGTACAGATATTGCGCCCTCTGCAATGTATGGTGTGGCAGTGGGAGTGCTCCAACAGTACAGATATTGCGCCCTCTGCAATGTATGGTGTGGCGGTGGGAGTGCTCCAACAGTACAGATATTGCGCCCTCTGCAATGTATGGTGTGGCAGTGGGAGTGCTCCAACAGTACAGATATTGCGCCCTCTGCAATGTATGGAAGTCGTACGTTGTTTCGCGTGTTAATCCCTTTTCTGGTGGGCTCGCAAAAACCTGCCTCAATTCCTTTCTATAATATGAACGCAACATTCAAGCTGGACTGGACACCCAACCAACTAAGTTGCATGTGCCCTACCTGAGGGCGCCATCACTTAGAAATGCTGCAATAAAACAGGAAGCCTTCCTGCAGTGAGTGAATGAGAGAGCGAGAGGGAGAGGGAGAGGGGAAAGGAAGGGAGAATGAGAGCGACATCGAGAGAGATTATTAGTTTGTTCTGTTATTTTAGTACATGGTAATGTATATGTAGTTTTTAGTTTCTTTACAACTTATAGTTGATTTTTTGGATTATAAAGTAAACTAATTTCACATTTATTATTGGACTGTAATGTGTTATCCCTTTGCCTATTTTAGGCCACTTGACAAAAATACCGCCTGACATTATATTCCTTGAATGTTTGATTCATGTATTGACCAACCTCACACGAATTAACAGAAATTTATAATCTTAAAAAAAATCCATCAACTGTGAAGGAAAGAAAATGCTCTACAATAAACCAGAATGCATGATTTAATTTTTTTTTTTAATTCAAATTTGTTTTGAGGGCAGAGGGGAAAAGGACCCCTCGCCCAGGAATACATGCATTAGTGCACACCCCTGGAGCACCGTTTGTAAGGAGCACGTACAACTTTGACTTGACTGCCTACACCCCTGTTCCTGTGTAAATTCTGAAGCAACCTCCTGAGATTTAATCGGCAGTCACACAGTTATTCACCGGGATGGTGTTGAGCTTTGAGAGAGAGAGAGAGAGAGAGAGAGAGAGAGAGAGAGAGAGAGAGAGAGAGAGTGACGGGGGCAGCATCTTTCTGCCGGTTCAAGCAGCATTCACCAAACGTTTGGCGATAAATCTCAAAAAGTGGCATAGTGCTGCTGGACTTGACATTTCTTCTTCAAACTACATGAATATTTTAACCTACTGATTTACGCATCTAGACTCAGGAATGGTATGGCCTATTTAAAACTCTTGTACGGTCTCTCCTTTTAACAGGCACCAGATTTTTGGCTTCGGGATTAGCAAGCCGCCACGAAAGGAAGGGCAATGAAACGTGCAGGCGAATCAGATAATGCAGCAACACAGAGGGAGGAGTCAGCGGCCGAGCTGAATTGCTGCTCTGTCTAATTGCTTTTCACACTTATGTTATCGACCCCTTCCTTTAGCTCTCCCTCTACAAGCAACTGAGCATGCGGACATTCAAGCAATCAGCTGCCCTTCAGTCTACTCCACACTTCGGGCTGGATTTTGAATGACCCATGGAGTCGGGTTTGGAGGCGTGTGGGGGGTTAAATTTGCGGGGTCGGGGGTCCCGACCCCATCCCGACTCCACGCAATTTTGACAAAATCAGTCGCGGGATTCCCGACTCCAAGAGGTGGGAGAGGTCATTAAAGCCCTTAACAAGCCCTAAATTGGCTCTGTAATGCCATTTTGAAACGTTTTAGCTAGTTTAACCCTTTTCCGACGTGAAGTATGCCTGGTGTGAAACACTCCAGTGAAACCTGGTGGGAGCACAAGTGAATAGCTGACTATCAGCTGCAGGTCCACTATTACAACGGAGATATGATAAAGGTAGTATTAGGTATGAAAGTCGCCTCTGATGCTGCTGCATTGAATGTCTTCAGAGACTGTATGGACTTTGATGTGAGAGGACTTGGATGCTTCCTCTCTCTCTCTCTCGCATCCAGGTCCCACAGCAAAAGCCAGGCAGGTCCTCTCTCACCAGCATCCAGTCAGTCTCTGAGACCAGGCAGCAGCAATGATGACATCATCAGAGGCGACTGTCAGACTGAAACCACTAATTAGTTCATGGGTTCCCACATGCTAGAACTCAATTGCCCAATTAAGTTAAAATTGCATCATTCATCCACATTAATCTGGAGTCGGGGGGGAACACGAAATGCGGATGACACGACCCCAACCCGACCCCAAGACAAAATCCAGCCCTTCCTGTCTGGCAACGGGTCGTGGGGAACTGCAGACACTGGGCCACCAGAACCTACACACGTTAGATTGTACAATGGAAGTCATAACTTAAGACAAATATTTCCATTCATGTGGTGACTGTAAGTCACGTCATGCTCAAACATGACCTGGTCAACCATGTATGGTGATACTTCACAACCTGATCAGCACTCCAGGTATGTCATCTTCAGCTGATTTTACTCAGAGTGGTGAGAATGTGGAACTCATTACCACATGGAATAGTTGAAGCGATTAGCATAGATGTATTTCAGGGGAAGCTAGTTAAGTACATGAGGGAGAAAGGAATGAAGGATATGTTGATAGGGTGAGATGAAGTAGGGTGGGAGGAGGCTTGTTTGGAGCATAAACACCGGCACAGACCTGTTCGGCCGAATGGCCTGCTTCTGTGCTGCAAAATGCTGGTAAGTGTGATGGTGGGTCACCAGGAGGTGGACAAAAACAAATCAAAACATGGGAACATTTCGAATAAAGAAAGGCCTGTGAAACACCAAGGGGGAAAACTACTCGTGTGCACTATAGGTTGCACATCCACTGAATATACACAGCGGTACAGCAATCTAGTACATTAGCATTATTCTCAATGATTACCTCGTCAAAGTATTTACAAGGCAAGACATGAACAACATGACTCTTCCCCCCCACCCATCAGAAAAAGTGTACCAAGGCAAAATTCAGGACATCGGCATAAATCAGATGGAAGTCTCAGACAAGCTGAAAGGGCTTAAAACAATAACCCCTTAAACCTTTTTATCCCAGAGTGCTGAGCGAGCCCAGGGAGATCTGTGAGCCAATGATGTTCATTATGAGGAAGTCAATGGACGCTGGGGTGGTATCAGTAGATTGGAAATAGGCTAATGTGGTGCCCTTAGTGAAAAATGGTGACAAACAGACAAAGGAAACTACAGACCCATTAATTGTCCTTCCATTCCTTGATCAATAATAGAATTAATTATTGGAAATAAACGCGAGGATTATCTGTACAACAACAACCTAGTTTGGGGCGGGGGGGGAAGTGGGGTGCCCAGGGTTCAGGGTTGGGTTCAGGGTTCAGGGTTCAGTGTTGGGTTCATTGTTTGGATCACTGAAGTGGATCCAGAAACGCAATGCAAAATGGTCACGTGCAGACGATACCAACTCAGAGGGGCAGTGGAATTGAAGGAGGCAGCATAGAAATTACAGAATGAATTAAACAAAATATTTGAGTGGGCTGAACAACGAGAGATCAAACTGAATGCAGACAAGTGTAAAGTTTTGTACATAGGAAAGAAAACTGGGCAACATACACACTTTGTGAACGATGCTGAAATAGCTAAGAGTGAAGTGGAAAGAAACCTAGGAGTCTTTAGTGGACTCAACAAAGCCAACAGGAATACAATAGCAAAATACTGCGGACGCTGGAAATCTGAAATAACAACAGAACATGCTGGAAACACTCAGCAGGCCAGGCAGCATCCGTGGAGAGAGAGAAACAGGATGCTGCCTGGCCTGCTGAGTGTTTCCAGCATTTTCTGTTGTAAAGCCAACAGGACATTGAACTACAGTACTTGGTCATAACGGTAGAACGCAGGTCAGAGGTGATCTTATAGCCATATGCAAGATAGCAAATAGTGTGGAACAGGTTAATCCAAAATACGTCTAGAAATGAAACTGGAGTAGGAGGGGACACAGGTTCAAATTATGAAAGGTTTGGACTGCTATCAGGAAGTTCTTCCTGCAGAGAGTGATCAAAATGTGGAATGGACTTCCAGATGTGGTGCAGGTGAAAATCTCTAGAATCATTAAAGAAACAATTAAATCCAACAATGGCGGGGAGAGTGTAGGGCTGTTCTGGATAGATGAATTAAAATGGGTCGAATGGTCTTCCTAATCCGGAAGTATCTTGCAGCAGATCTGCTGCTAGACCTTTGAAAATGCCAGACCCTCACAGCTGCCATTCCCATCGCTAAATCAACACAGACTGCCAGCCGTGGCTCAGTGAGTAGCACGCTCGCCTGAGTCAGGAGGTTGTGGCTTCAAAGTCCCACTCCAGAGACTTGAGCACATGATCTAGGCTGACAGTGCTGAGGGAGCGCTGCGCTGTCAGAGATGCCGTCCTTTGGATGAAACGTTAAACCGAGGTCCTGGCTGCCCTCTCAGCTGGACGTAAAAGATCCCCTGGCACTATTTCGAAGAAGAGCAGGGGTGTTCTCCCCGGTGTCCTGGCCAATATTTATCCCTCAACCAACATCACTACAATAGATTATCTGGTAATTATCACACTGCTGTTTCAGGGACCTTGCTGTGCACAAATTGGCTGCCACCTTTCCCTACATTACAACAGCGACTGCATTTCAAAAGTACTTTGTTGGCTGTAACGTGCTTTGGGACATTCTGAGGTCATCAAAGGCACTGTATTAATGCAAGTTTATTCTCATTCTTTCTTCCTAGAGTTCCAACTCAGATCATACCATTAGGAATTCACATGAACAAGGCACTGGCAGTTTGGTAGCCACTGGAATAAGCTCCAGCCTATTGGTCCAAGACAGGAGCCTGAGAATCGTAGAGGATCAATAGGATCAATGAGGATCAATGAGGATCAATGAGGATCAATAGGATCAATGAGGATCAATGAGCAGTGCGGTGAAGAATGGCAGGGAACATTCTGGAACAGCAGTTTTTTGACCTGCATGACGAGGCTCACTTAGAAGAACAACCCATGTGTGAAAAATAGTGTTATTTCACATTCCAAAAAGCATAGCACGAGGTGACATGAGAGGCAATCGTACCCCAAATGGAACTGTGTGCTTGTGATACTCATGCTAGAGCACACAGAATAAAATAGGTGTTTTTGTCAAACTAAAGCTTAGATTTCCTGATCTGTAATTATTTCAACACCATTATTTTAAATGGGTTAACACTGGCATCAAAATAATGATGATCGGAGAATCTGGGAAACAACGTTTTACTAACCATTAAACCTTGCTTTGTAAACTCTTGCAGTAAACACCGGCTGGGTCGGAAGTGCTACGATATGCTTGTTGTCTGCCATTTATGATAATCGCCTCATGTAATCACAGCAATATTCAATGCCAGAAATTCAGCCAGAGCGCATCAGAATCCGAAAGGATAACACTGTATGGGAATTCTGTCAGTCATGAAATACCACACAGTGAGGGCTGGTGAAGAGAGGAGGGGGTGAGAGGAACGGAGGGGTACCATTTACCAGAGAGTTACTCAATCAGCCATCTAAATCGGAGGGGATTACTCTGATGAGTTGGATCTCCTGATTTGAGCTGTTACCATAACAAGCCGGCAATTCAGAGGAAGTTAATGTAAGCACTTTATCCTTTTGGCTACTGAGGAGTGGTCTGAACAAAAGGCAACAAATTGATGTACAAGTTTGCTTTTAATAATGGAGTGGCTCGGCCACATTTGACTGACATCAGAATGTATTGCTTACAGTATAAATGACACAGTGTGGATACTTGATACCGTTGGCTCACTTCCCTCTCCTCCATGAATCTTGAATGGTGAGCCAATAATCTGTTCTAATGCCTTAAAGCTGAGGATTTCCTGACTAGCAAGAGTCACATTTCAATGGGTTTGAACTGACACTCACACCCCTTAATACCATCCAAATAAAGTTTCCACCAGCACAGCACTTGACTGTCCACTAGGGACGACAATCTCATGCTTCATCTACAATGTTCAGGCTCCTGTCCTGGACCAACAGGCTGGAGCCTATTCCAGTGGTTACCAAACTGCCAGTGCCTTGTTCATGTGAATTCCTAACGTTATGATCAGAGTTAGAACTCTAGAAAGAAAAAGAGAAAGATTTGCATTTATACAACGTCTTTCTCAACCTCAGGACGTCCCAAAGTGCTTCACTGAATTTTAACTCCTGTGTGGGAAAGCGACCTAACACGCGGCTGGCCTGTTTGGGAGTAGAAGCTGATTTTAACGGCCAGGCTTCACTGACATGGCACTGTCCGACCTCCCGAACAAAATGGCCGGGAAATCAGTGAGAAGAGGTGGAAAGGTGAACAGCCCCGGAGGCTGCCCAAGGTAAGTGCATGGACGGGGGTTCCGGAGAAGTCAGTGGTTCGCTGGGGGAGGGGAGTCCAGGCAGGGGAGGCCTACACTTTCCTTGTGGGGCTTGGAAAGGCCTCTTCAGTCCTCTGACCAGGTTTCAGCTATCGGGATGGTTGTTACGGGCACCCAGCTTATTTCTTGTTGAAATGGCAGCAGGGTCCTATTGATGCAATGGAACTCCCATTTGATTCTGACTCAGGCGGGCGCCTCAAACGCCTGAAAAATCAGGCATGTTAAAAATTGCGGCCAAGTCGGAATGCAATAAAATGGACCTAAAGAAATGGATCTGAGAAATTGGAGAAGCTGGGGTTGTTCTCCTTCGAGTACAGAAGGTGAAGGGGAGATTTAATCGAGGTGTTCAAAATTGTGTGGTTTTGATAGAGTAGATAGGGAGAAACTATTTCCAGTGGCAGGAGGGTCGGTAACCAGAGGACACAGAGTTAAGGTACTTGGCAAACGAACTGGGGAGAACGTTTTTTTATGCACCGAGTTATGATGCTTCATTGCCTGAAAGGGTGGTGTAAGCAGATTCAATAGTAACTTTCAAAAGGGAATTGGGTACATACTTGAAAAGGAAAAGTTTCGCAGGGCTATGACAAAGTGCAGGGGAGTGCAACAAAGGTTCACTAGATTGATTCCTGGGATGAGAGAGTTGTCCTATGAGGAGAGATTGAGTAGATTGGGCCTATACTCTCTGGAGTTTAGAAGAATGAGAGGTGATCTCATAGAAACATATAAGATTCTGAGGGGGCTTGAAAGGGTAGATGCTGAGAGGTTGTGTTCCCTGGCTAGAAAGTCTAGAACTAGGGGGCACAGTCTCAGGATAAGTGGTCAGCATTTAAGACCGAGATGAGGAGGAATTTCTGCACTCCGAGGGTTGTGAATCTTTGGAATTCTCTTCCCCAGAGGGCTGTGGATGCTGAGCCGTTGAGCATATTCTAGGCTGAGATCGATAGATTTTTGCACTCTAGGGGAATCAAGGGATTTTGCAGGAAAGTGGAGTTGAGGTCGACGATCAGCCATGATTTTATTGAATGGCGGATCAGGCTCGAGGGGCCGTATGGCCGACTCCTGCTCCTATTTCTGATGAGTGAGACTAATTGGATAGTTCTTTAAAGATCTGGGACCGGCATGATGGGCTGAATGGCCTCCTTCTGTGCTGTATGATTCTATGAAAAACGAAGTAATGAATCGCAAACTGCTGAAGGGTCTTGATTCAGCAGCCACTGGCATCCTGAAGCAAAGGTACAGATGTCTGGACCTATCAGGGGTAGTGCTGTCTTACACAGCCTCTCCCTGAAAGAGGCCTTGCCATGGATCAGAAAACGGCAAAATAAATGTACATTTTCTGTCTAAAGTAATTATTCATGAGACAGTTAGTGACATCAGTAATGGCACAGAACATTTCAGGTACTTCCCATGCCTCTGTGAGGTTTCCCCATTCTGTGATTATGGAAACAGTGACCAGAACCTAACTAGCTTCACACTGAAAATAGATTAAAAAAACCCACAAGAGTCCAAGAGAAAGGTGCTGCCTGACATGCTGAGTATTTCCAGCATTTTCTGTTTTTATTCCAAGGTAAAGGAGTTGGACTGGAAATTTCAGTGGGATGAAGGGTGATCCCACCCAAAGTCATTGATTAAAGAACTTGCATTTCTATAGCGCCTCTCACAAGCTCAGGATGCCCCAAAGCACCTTACAGCCAATGAAGTACTATTGAAATGTAGATATTGTTGTAATGTAGGGAAACGTGGCAGCCCATTCCCGCACAGCAAGATCCCACAAACAGCAATGAGATAAATACCCGATAATCTGTTCTTAGTGATACTGGTTGAATATTTGTTGGGATCATGCAACGGCCCTTCAATGGGAGATATTCAAACACAAGATGAATAAGGTACAGATGAAGTAGATTCCTACCAGATATAAAAGGGAATGTGTCAAAGGGTGGGGTTGCATGGCTAAATAGAGTAATTACTGCAAAACCTAGATTTAAAAAAGATCTATATGGTCAATAGAAGGGAAGCACACGGAAAAAACCAATAAGAAATATTAAAAATATAGAAGGGAAGCAAAAAATGGAGTGAGTAACCAGTGCTTTCATCTCTGGGCCTAGGTTTGAACCCAGCCAAACTGACTGGATGAGAGTTTCCTCTTTCTTCTGACCAGAAGCTCAGGTCAGTCTAAGATGGAAGAGAGATTTTCTGCTTGGGATCTCTCGGCTTGGAACTGCGCCCACCAGAAGTGCATAGTCGGGAAACTGCGCGCCCACGATTATCACCGGCTGCAGCTGCGCAATTTCCTGGTGTGTACGCTGGGTAGGCTGTGGCAGCTTCCAAGCAGAAAAATCTCCCCTTGCATTCACAGAGGGCCGAGCCTACACCACAAGACTGCAACAAGCTGGCACTAATTGGCAATTCCAAGAGAGGCTGTTGAAGAAATGCTGTAATAATAGACACACTTCACTCTGCACCTAAACCATGTGACACCTGACCGGGGGAGTGTTTGATATCAACACCGGTGGAATCACGCTGTGCGACAGAAGCACTTTTGTTAAAATACCAGCCAGAAGCTGTTCATCTGAATGCATTGGAGCACAGCACAATTTCACCCAGGAGGGGCGTTTAAGAAAACAGCAAAGTATTAAGTTCTCCAACACAAAAATCCCTTCTCTAGGGACTACACCTCGACGAGATGGGGAGGCTTGCGTGCTCCTATGGCCCGAAGAGATAATGCTGGCGGGTGTATAACTCCTGTTAGGGCCACCCAAGACAGACAGGTCAAAAGGTTAGAGCCAGACTTAAGGCCAGTCCACCGGCTTCCCTGGTAGGAGCCAGACTTAAGGCCAGGCCTCCGGTCCTCTGGGTAGGAGCCTGACTAAAGGCCAGTCCACCGGCTTCCCTGGTAGGGGGTCATGAGTCAGCCTAATGGCCTGTCCATGTAAAAATGCCTTTTGTTACAGAAACAACCCAGAGACAAGCAAGTATGTAACAGACCTGCCAATATAAATCTCAGCTGTGGAGAACCACAACCTGTTGAATGTCAGGCAAGATGGTGTCTGAGAGGAATTTTCCAGGTCTCCCCCCCCACCCCCCCCCTTATTGGCCCTGGGATTGCTCTGTTTTTTTTGCCTCTCCCAGGAGATTACCTGGTGGCGAGGGTGTCGGAAGCGTCATGAAGCTCCGGCCATCATGAGTGTGGGGCAGGCATGGTGGACCAGCTGGTCTTTTCCTGCCCGTCATGCTCGAATGTTGGGATGAAACTCCACTGGAGTCAAACATCTTGCTCTGAACAGACAGCACTGGAAGAACTGGGTTGCCTCATCTACCACTAGGCACAGGAGGCTTGAACTAAATAACTTACTTAACAAGTGGCCACGTCAAAATAACCTACTCCGAGCTGTGGACTTTAGACTGATGTTTTGCGCTGGCCTTGTCCCAAGTCGCAGACCTTTGACCATTGGAGTTTTGAGTCCCCATTAAGAACCAAACCCTGCAATTGTACCGACTGACCTCTCGGACTGTACCAACTGACCCCAGTGGCTGGTGCCCATGGGCAGTGCAGAATGGCATTGCCAGCTGAATTGTAGTCTCCTGTACTGGTTTCTTTTGGGGAGGATTTAGTCGCAGAGCTGGAGATCTGTCTGACGTTTGCCCGCACAGCAAGGCGGCTTGGCACTTAACAACGCTGAAGATTTACTTTGTGTTGGTTAGCGATGTTATAAATTTTGGCATCAGTTCACTGTAACATCATGAAAAACGTTTCTGTCACTAACTGCTGATGCTGCAGGGCCGATTTATTAACAGCAGCACAGCTTTGACTGGGGGAATGTGCTGACACCCCTCAAAGAGTGACTCTAAGAGCAGATTTTACACCTGGGCAGCCAGCAACAATGGGGATGTGTATTTAGTCAAGAAACTCCTTCCACCGACAACCTGGCATCAGCAGCATGCCTCTGTGTGAGGTGGCTTATTGGTTGATATTGCACTGTGCGATATTAACTTGGCGTAATTTCAACCCTTTAAGCTCCAATTTTAACCCCTAATGCACGACAAGAACGGCACGTGTAGGTGGTTAACATCGAAGCAGAGAACCTAATTCCCCGCCTCGTGCCGGCCACCATTTTAACTCCCAGGCTTCGGGAGGTACAAGGTGCTCGCCGCAGGCAGGCAGGGGCCTCAAATATTCAAAAGTCGGTGCCTGATGTCGTCATTCGGACCCCGATGCGATTTTAACCCCAAGTTGCGCGAGTCGCGCACAGCCCCGACCGCGCTGGCCAAAACTGTCCCCAAACGGATCCAGAAGAAGCCGTGCAAGGTAAAATCTTAAAAAAACCACTTCAACAGTTTCCCTGTGGGCCAGGAGCACTCCTCCCGACTGCACACGGAAAACCTTGGGCCTCTCCTGCCCCAGGATTCCCCCACCACGCCCACCCCCAACCACAATTACCGCCCAACTACACCCACCTCCCCCAACGACTTACATTAGTGTCAAGGACCATTCTCTCAGGTCCCCGGTGACAGCTTTCTTTTGACTGCGGATGAGGCAACAAAGCTCAGCCCAGTCCCACTCACTCCAAAGTCCACTCACACTCACTTACTTGGCAGCAACCAGGAACCAGAATCTTGAATTGTTTTCCCTTCCTTAGTCCAGACCAACTACAACTCTTCCCCCTGCTGTTCTTGCTGAAATCGGCTAACTTGGTGCAGACCAATTTACAAAGCTGGGTCTTTCCTAATATGTATGGCTCTTTGCCACATAGGGTACAGCATTCTTCATCCTCATCATCAAAAACGACTTGAATTTAGATAGTCCTTTAGCATGCAAGATGTCCCAAAGTGCTTTACAAAGAAAGGGGAACAGGCGTGTTGTGCTAATGGGGAGAGCTTAGAAGAGGTTATTGAAGGTTAGGTGGAAAAGATGGGTTTTGAGGAGGTGTTTGAAGAGGAAAAGGTCAGTGGAGAGATGGAGGTATCCAGGGAGGGAGTTCCAGAAAGTAGGGCTGAGGGAACTGAAAGCTCTGCCATCAACAGTGGGGTAAAGGGAAGGAAGGATGAAATGCAAAGGAAGTCGTAGTCAGAGAAGTGAGGAGTGCGGGAGGGGACTATGGCTGGAGGAGTTTACAGAGTTGGGAAGAGAGAGGCCATGGAGGGATTTGAAGACGATGACAAGAATTTTAAATTGAATGTTGCGGGGGACATGGAACCTGTATAGGTCAGTGAAGACCGGGGGTGCGGGGTGGGGTAGCGTGGAGGGGGTGATGGGACAGGATGCGGGCAGTCGTGTTAATGGGAGGTGGGCAATAGAAGGCCATCAAGTAAAGCCTTGGGAGTAATGGAGTCTGGAGGTGACGGGATGGCTAAAGGTTTTAGCAGCGGGGGATTGAGGTAGGGTCCAGCCGGACGTGATGATGTAGAGGATGGGGCTATGAAGCTCAACTTCATCAAATACAACACACTGAATGTAGCCAGGGAAGGGGAATTACACCACTGGCTCAGCTGAAGGGTGTTCTGCCTAGAAGTGGTCATAGGGATGCAAGAATGGTTACTAAGCTAGGGCTGGGTGTTGTCAGCATACATGTAGAAGCTGACCCCAAGGGGTAGCATATAGATAAGGGAAAGATGGGGCCAAAACCCAGGATCGTTGAGACTCTGGAGGTGACAGTGCAGAAGAGGGAAAAGAAGCCATTACTAAAGATGAACAGGTTTGGTTTAGATAAGTAGGAATGGAACCATGCAAGGGCAGTCCCACACAATTGGGCAACGGAGGAGCAGGTGGTCATGGTGAACTGTATCAGATTCCGTGGAGGGCAAGGACCGGGAGGGATAATACACTACAGTCACAGAGGATATCTTCCGTGAGTTTGATTCATGCCTTTTCGGTGTTGGTGGATAGATGTAAAACGGACTGAACAGGGAGCTGTAGGAGAGATGGGCACGGAGCCGAGAGGTGAGGACAGTTCGAGGACTTTAGAGACTTGATTTAACCACTGAGAGTTTGGGGCACTGTGCATGTAATCACATGTTGTATGTTAGAAGTGTAACATGCGTGTACAATCTGCATGTAAATAGATCTATGAGTAGATACATCAGGCTTTCAAACAAAAACATTTGATCTGCTGTTCACTGCGTTGAGAGAGGTGCCAGTTAAGTTCCATGAAAGGAGGTTTGGACACTGATTGCAGAAGGCAGACTGGGGTGGGGTCGATCATTTTCTTTTGATATCATGAATTCCTAGCAGTAGCTACATATATACAGCATTTTGAATATGTGAGAAGGGCAAATTTGTTTATTCCAAATGCACTAAATCTGTCAAATGAGAACCAAGTCACCTGACTCTGGTTGCTAATTCAGCTTCGGTTTGCAACAAGTGCATCCCAGCTCTGTCTGGGTCGACAGGATTCCGGCCCAATTCGCACCCCGAAAGCCCCCTTCCTTGCAGAAATGATACACTACATTCAATGTGAAATGGTAAATTTGGCCCTGTAATCAGCAGGCTCGCTGCTTGGTGTCGGCATGTAATGATGCTCAGTTAATACGTACCCTACACTCAATACCATAATGACATATAATTAGGCGGCGGAAAAGCTATCAAATATAACAGCAATGTACAGTTACTGTTCACAGTGGCTCATGCAGCTGATCTCACTTATTTTATTTACTAAATCTGGATTCTCCAATGGGCAATACCAGTATCAATATTAGCTGTAATACAGCACAAGCACTCTCTCTGCCTGACCTCCCTCTATCTTGGTTCTGTTATTTAATATTGCCAGCCCCGAGCAAGCTGCTTTCAGTCAGGATCTCTGCAGACCATCCATCGGCTGCATGGCGAGGAACCACGAGCACAGCGGAATGGAACCCCTCCTAGTGGATACTGTGAGCAGACAGCGATACAACAGTGGTAGAAATTTCAAAAGGGACATCGCTTGCCAGACTCCCAAATAAAATATGTCACTGCCAGGGTAGAAAGTTGTAATTATCACTCGGCTAGACAATTATATCTTTAAATAATCAGAAACGCCAAGAAAAAAAAGTACGAGACACCAAGATCATGGAATATGGGCTGTCACTGTACTGGCTGTAGCCACAGATCATCATCACCACAACAACTCGCATTTATATAGCACCTCCAACAAAGAAATGTGTCCCAAAGCACTTCAGAGAGGCATCATCAAAAAAATGGACGCTGAGCCAAAGAAGGAGATCGGAACAAAAGCTCGTTCAAAGAGATGGATTTTAAGGAGGGTCTCAGAGAAGGAGAGGGAGAATGCGGCGTGGAGGGTTTTAGGGAGGGGCGGTTTTTAGCCGTGCTTGATCACACATGATTTAATTTCCTCCAAATCAGGGCAATGCAATGACCCCCACACCCCAGCCCAGTCACATTGCTGTCGAGGTCCAGCTTTTCATACATCACACACCCACAGGAAGCACAGGGAAAAGATTCACATACACAATGAGTTTTGATTGAAATTATAGTTGCACTAAAATTGTTGAGCCTGCAGACAGTGTTCCCGGGAAGGGTTGGAAGCGGCTTTGAGGACGTGACATGAATGCACATTTGTGTGAGATACTGCACACACAGAATTGTCTGTCGATGGTGGCAGCTTTGTGTTCGGGGGGTGGGGGGGGGGGGGGGGGGAGTGGGGGAGAAGGGGCGGTTTAAAGCACGGTCCAACCAGGCCCGTTCCCCAGGAGCCCCAGCCAAATATGGGGCCCCCCGGTAAAACTCACCATAACGTAGTAAAAACGCTGGATCGGTTTAATTTAAGCATAGTTTATTCTGATATGATGTGCTTTATTATTAATATAGTATGTAAACCATCTACAGGCCTATTTAATGATACGTTTGTGTTTAATGGACTGGGGGTGGGGGTTGTGCAGGAAGTGCGGAGGGGTCCCCGAATGTTCTTGACGCCCAGGGCCCCAAGAATTCTTAATCCTGCTCTGGGTGGGAGAGAAAATGTAGACCAGACTGTTCGTGCAGTGACAGATGTGGTAATCGAGTGAGGAACTCCTGTGTCAGATGTCTGCAGCAGCTGGCAATGGCTCGTGCTCTGCATCCTCTTCAGGCTCCTGTCAACCTCAGGCTCATCCTCTGCCCTCTTTGGGCGCCTTCCCCTTCCTGGCCTCTATGATGAGGAGGCCTCTTTGTAAGGCAGCACACTAGCACAATCCTTATGACCCCAGCCAGACTATTGTGAAGAGCAGCCCCAGACCAATCTAAGTGCTCCTTCAAAATTCCAACTGTGCGTTCTATACCAACTCCGCTGGAGGAATCAGCCTCACTGTAGCAATGCTCAGCTGATCATAGAATCATAGAAAGTTACAGCACGGAAGGAGGCCATTTCGGCCCATTGTGTCCGCGCCGGCCAACAAAGAGCTATCCAGCCTAATCCCACTTCCCAGCTCTTGGTCCGTAGCCTTGCAGGTTAGAGCATCCCAAGTGCACATCCAAGTACTTTTTAAAATGTGGTTAGGGTTTCTGCCTCTACCACCCTTTCAGGCAGTGAGTTCCAGACCCCCACCACCCTCTGGGTGAAGAAATTTCCCCTCAAATCCCCTCTAAACCTGCCACCAATTACTTTAAATCTGTGCCCCCTGGTTTTTGACTCCTCTGCTAAGGTGTCGTCAGCCATGGCTGCAAATGGTTGCCTTGACCTCCCACTTGACTTTCTGGGTCGGAGGTTTGTAGACTGGGTGGACAGCTTTAAAATGAAGTCATCTTGGCAGCTGCCAGGAAAGTAAGGGTTCACGTGCATGGTATAGTGTTACTGACCACACAATGAGCTGGCCAGGGAGAGAGTGAAATCGTTTCTCACTAACGCAGGTGGCGGGATTGATCAAGGGAGCATGTGTTGCCATGTGGGGACAATCTATGACTGCCTGGACCAGAATGATTGGAAATTGGGAAAAAAAATTGAATTCTTCAAAATCCTGCCAAAGGCTGTACAATCTAGCATTGTCTAAATTTCAAATACCACCCATCCAATATGCCCATAGCAAAGCTGGATGCCAGCGTCAAATGGGCACCCCCCCCCCCACAGGGCCCAGCATTGCTGTGGCGCAAATGATGGAAAGTATGTTGGTGACGTACTTCAGTCATCTGAATATTGCACAATACGGGTGGGTGTACCGAACATCACCTGGCACTTCAGGTGAAACATGGAAGCATAAAAATGGTGAGAACTCCCCAGAGGATGGCCCAACCCATTTCCCGTCCCCATCTACCCCTGTCCTGCCAAAAGGATGATTGTTCGAGGGAGGGCAGAAACTCTCAGCCACCACAATGTTTTAGGCTCCTTTAAATGGGGGTGGGGGGGGGGGGCGGCGGGGGCGGGGAGAGGCTGGGGGGAACTTTTGATGCTGGTTAGAAATGACAGCTGGAAATTGAGCAGATGTTAAATAAGCAGGGAAATGGCGTAAAGGGGTCCCTGCCCAATTTCCAGGCAGTGTTTGGAGGAAAATCCAGGTTGCTGTGCCATAACATTTCATTCAGTGATGTAGGTGGTGATGAATTAGATGGTGCGGATCTTCAGCTGGGTGCTTGGAGAAACAGGAGGCCCTCGACTTAACCTTCTCTTTTATGGGAATTCCCTTGCCTCCACGATCAGGCCTCAATCAGCATGGAACTCTGGGCACACCGACCTATGGCACACGGTGTGGCCAGACAGACAAGATGCACGGTCCACCATCCTGTATACAGGCTGACCTCTGGGAAGAATCGACCCGAGGAGCTACGACACGTGTAGAATTCTCCCGACAGGTGAAATCCGCAGGCAGCGAGGAGTTATGGCAAGTGGAAAATGAAGCAGCCTCACTTGAGCCAACATAGGAAGAATAATTCCGTCTTGTGCACAAACCCATTTCCTGTTTACCCCTCCAATGCAAACAGTACTTTGCACATTCATCCAACGCAACTTGAGAAAAATCAGGCTCAGTGTTAAATCCAGAGAGAGGCAAAATGCAGGACACATCCCAATTGGAAGAATCTGTGAAGTTTTTTAAATTATTATTTCTTCCCCCAGAGGGGGACAGAATGTGAGAGTATATCTGCATTTGCAGCTAATTCTGTTATTCTCTTCCTGCTTTCACAAGACATCCATCAGTGTCCACAGCAACGAGCTCTGCCATTTTCAACCTCACAACCAGCCTAGGCAACCCCTTAGCAACTCCCTAGCAACAAGACTGCAAACTCTTGCTTTGGAGAGTCTCCTCCAGGGATGCAAATGAATTATTAACAACAATGTCATTGCTTTGTGGCAGGAATCTGAAGTGAAAACGATAATAAACGTTTAAATATACACAGATTGCACAGAGCAATCGTTTTCGTGCTGAGGCCTGCCCTTTTTGCTCAGCTGGTTTCCATATATTATCCCTTGTTGTTCTCAGCTCCAGTGTCGCAGGCTCTGCCCATTAGGGCTATCAGATAAGTAAAGAGTAATAGCTACAATTGGAGGTCATGAGAGTTGCTCCAAATGTAATCACCTCATTCTTCCAGGCTTGTTTGCGCAGGCAACATGCTTCTTGTTAGGAGCTTATCATATGGATGGCTCGAGCTCCTCCACTGCTTACCAGAGTTGGAGGGAGACAAGACTTGTTGGGGCCGGAGATTTGAGGCTGGATCTTCCTAATTTTAACAGCAGTAATGGAGTGGGCTGGGACCCGTAACGTGTCAGCCCTCCCAATTCTTGCGCTGCATGCATTTTCTGCCAGAAGTCACAGTGGATGCGCCTGCCCAAATATGAAGTAGGAACATGCAAATTAGGCCATAATGATGGGGGTGACATCATAAGTCACACATCCCATCATAATCACCTTAGCAACGCTGGATCCTAATGTCAGCATTCAACAGGCATTCAATATTGCTAGGGGAAGGCACAATGCTAAGAATGATGCCAATAACCAAAGAAGGATGGTACAGGCAATGGATTGGCAGTTCCACATCAACAGAATTGGCCTTTTTATCGGAGGCAGCAGAATTTTTCTGTAATCTGAGTTTGACTGCCCCTTTAAGCTGCTGCAGGCAGTATCGATTACCCAAGGGAGTCAGGGAGGGATTTTTCAGATTTCCCCCCCCCAAATTGGCCTGTGGTTTATTTAATCCGTTTTTTCCGCCTCTCCCAGGAGATCCCATGTCTTTCGGGTGGGGTGGGGAGTCTGTATCTTGTGATGCACAAGGCATTGTAATTGTGTGGGGCAGACTGCATTGACCAGTGGGCCTTTTCCTGTCCAGCATTGTTCGTATGTTAGCATCTCATGCAGCAGCGACCATATCCAACCCCCAGTGGTGATCTCCCGAGCTCAGGAGAGGGATCCCGCTGGGAGTTCACCTAACAAATTAAATCAGGCTGGGGTCAGCGGTTAGCCAGATGTGTGGGCTCAAAGACTAACGCCAACATAACAGCAATGATCCCATCAAGAGGAAAATCTAGGCTTTGTGGGTATTAGAACTGTTAATAATTGGAACTTTCCCACCAGAGAAAATAAGAAAGAAAGGGAGATGAGGAATAAGAGGGAAGGAAAGGGAATGATTTCCCCAGTCTGAGCTCTGTTAAAAAGAATCATAAAGATGTCTGTCTATAAGATGTCTACAAAGACAGGGTTTACGATTTTGCTATAAATATCAAACAAAGAATAAACAGAGCAAGGAAAGTCCATTTTCCCCTCTTGCCCTCCATTTAGCCTGATTCTAGTACACACCATTTACAATTCTTTCCATTATAGACTCCACCAATCCATTTAATTAGTCGTGGATTTAATTTAATCTGGTGGTACTTTTGGCACAACTGTAATGTGTTCACCTAAATTCTTGCTATTTTGAAGTGGATATTAACGGGTGAACACCTCTGTTTAACTCTCCCCTAGTTCCCTCACAAGTTCACTCTCATACTCCCAACTCCCTCCACCCATCAAGACACCTCTGCCACTGTTGATCTGCTCAATGTCTCACTCGCCTCTGCCACTGTTGATCTGCTCAATGTCTCACTCGCCTCTGCCACTGTTGATCTGCTCAATGTCTCACTCGCCTCTGCTTGCAACGCTCTTGTTCACATCAAATCATTCACTGCTTCCCACTCTTGCCATTTCCCCGAGCACAGTTATGATCTTCACGCCCTTAAATCCAAGGGTTGCAAGTTCGAGAGCACCCGGTGCATGGCTGCCCTAGTCATTCGATGCCATATATTGCACCCAGAAGAAGAGAAGCATCTTTCTAGTATTACTCTACATATTATTCTTTAATTTTACAAATAGTTGCTGGTCGAATCACATTATTAATGATTCCATCGCTAACATCACTTCCCACACCCAGCTCCTTGAAAAGCTGCAAGTGAAATGGTAAACTTCCATTCCCTGACGTCTTTCGGAGAGAAGACGATGGACAGAACAGATGTTGCAGACTCACTCCACAGTCACTGAATTAGCTCATTCCTTCCTGAAATGATCCAGTGCTCTGGTAGACTGGAGGTTCAACCCTTGAAAGACATTCTGTCTATTGTTCAGCAGCTGATCCCTTGGGCGACGTAGAGTCACTAATAATTATCATTGGGACGGAGAGGCAGTGAGCTATTTTTATATTGATGGCTAGCCATGCACATAATTCTGAAACTACTCAACAACTAGGTTGGGTGGGGGTGGGAATTGGAGAAGAAAAAGTCCCTGCCAAGCTCTACTTGTGAGCTGCTTAATGCTGCTGGGTTTGTAAACGTCGCCAGTTTATACCCTCTCCCGATGGACATGGCACTGAATATCAGAGAGTAGCCCGTAAGGACCCCTCTCGCTCTGTTGTGAGATTTGGGGTCCTTGCTCCATTATCCCCGGTATTGAGGCGCTCAGACATTGAGCCATCCTCATTTCCACCACACCCCAGATTAAATTACTGCAAGATCTTGTGTAGAAGACAACCCGCAGCGCGTTTTTACTTTCTCTAAATATAGAGAATGATTAATTCACTGACAAGATATATACTGGTGTTAATGAGTTTTACCTGAACTCAGGAAAATAGGGAGTTTGAAGGCAACCACTTTACAAAAATAGTCATCCCGTCCCATCCCACCCTTTCCTATCCAGTTTCTTCCTACTCTCACTCAGAGGGTAATTTTGACTTTGGCCGATAGTACAAAACGGGCGATATTGATTCAGCCACCATTGTTAAATGCTGCCTCTTTCTTATCGCATCGCATGTTGTTCCATTGTATTCCAACACATTAGCCCATATTTTCTGATTGGTGTGATTTTAACATTGACAGTAGTCTATTTAATTTGATTATCACTGGTGTTAAAATATCAATCAGAAAATCCAGGCTATTATGTACTTTCCTGTCCTATGTCATCCTGTCGAATCCTATCCCATCAAATTCCATCCTTCGGTACCTGCACAACGCATTCCTGCTCCTCATGTTGTAGGGGACCGAAGCTCGAAGCTTGCTCTGCACTCCACGCACCGTGTGTCCTGGCCATTATTTATCCCTCGACCAACATCACTAAAACAGATTATCTGGTCATTATCATATTGCTGTTTGTAGGAGCTTGCTGTGCACAGATTGGCTGCCATGTTTCCTACATTACAACAGTGACTACACTTGGGAAAACAAAAGTACTTCATTGGCTGCAAAGCGCTTTGGGATGTACGATGGTCATGAAAGGCGCTATATAAATGCAAGTCTTTCTTTCTTTATAGCAAGTCTCACAAGAATATGTGGTGCTCAGAGCCTGCACACTTGTGCACTAGGCTCACTGAAGTCCAAATAAAGCCTCATAATTAGGTTAGACACCAGGAATTATTTCCTTTTACAAAGTCATAGCCCTCTAGAACAGATTGCGTACGAAGGATTGGCTGGTCAGGTTCCTGATCTGTTCTGGAGGACTGTGAGGAGGATATTTCCCGTTATGGAAGATGGCTATCTGTGATTATGAAGAGTTATGGGCTAATGCAGCCTTCTGGAGGCTTGCTCAAGTGCCTTGTGGAGTTGGAAAGGAATTTCACAGAGTTTTCCCTAAATTGGCCACTGATGGATGGGGCAGGCTTGATGGGGTTTTGATTCTCTCTTTTTCCTATGTTTATATGATGTTGTAGCAATAACTGTGACCTGGCTTAAAAAGGGCAGGATTGGGTGTTAAATATTCCTGGTTATAAAGTGTTCAGGAAAGATAGGGAAAGAAAGATAGGAGGTGGTGTGGCAGTATTGGTCAAGGAGAATGTTTCAGTGCTGGAGAGAGAGGATGTCCTAGAGGGGACAAGGACAGAATCTATATGGCTAGAGTTAAGAAATAAGAGGTGCCATTACACTACTAGGTATATTCTATAGACCACCAAATAGTGGGAAAGAGATGGAGGAGCAAATTTGCAGAGAAATTGGAGAGGTGCAAGAACTATAGAGTAGTAATAATGCGGGACTTCAACTATCCTAATATAGACAGGGATCATAATAGTGTTAAGGGCAGAGAAGGGGAAGAATTTCTGAAGTGTGTTCAGGAGAACTTTCTTGATCAGTACGTTTCCGGCCCAACGAGGAAGGACACATTGCTGGATCTGGTTCTGGGGAATGAGGTGGGTCAAGTGGAGCAAGTGTCGGTAGAGGAACATTTAGGGAACAGTGATCATCGTATCATAAGGTTTAGATTAGCTATGGAAAAGGACAGGGAGCAATCTAGAGTAAAAATGTTTAACTGGGGGTAGGTCAATTTCAGTGAGATGAGAACAGATCTGGCCCAGGTAAACTGGAATCAAAGATTAGCAGGCAAAACTGTAACGGAACAATGGGCTGCCTTTAAAGAGGAAATAGTTCAGGTACAGTTTACATACATTCCCACTAGGGGGAAAGGCAGGGCAACTAAAGTCAGGGCTCCCTGGATGACGAAAGAGATAGAGAATATGATGAAGCAGAAAAAGAGCGCGTATGACAGATGTCAGGTTGCAAATACATCTGAGAATTAGGCTATATATAGAAAGGTCAGAGGAGAAGTGAAAAAGAAAATAAGAGGGGCAAAGAGAGGGTATGAGAATAGAATGGCAGCCAATATAAAAGGTAATCCAAAAATCTTCTATAGGCAGATAAATAGTAAAAGGGTATTAAGAGGAGGGGTGGGGCCAATTAGGGACCAAAAAGGAGACCTATGCATGGAGGCAGAAGGTATGGCTGAGGTACTAAACGAGTACTTTGCATCTGTCTTCACCAAGGAAGAGGATGCTGCCATAGACATAGTAATGGAGGAGGTAGTGGAGATACTTGATAGGATAAAAATTGATAAAGAGGAGGTATTAGAAAGGCTGGCTGTACTTGAAGTAGATAAATTACCAGGAGCGGATGGGATGCATCCTAGGATGCTGAGGGAATTGAGGGAGGAAATCACGGAGGTACTGGCCATAATATTCCAATTCTTCTTAGATACAGGGGTGGTGCCAGAGGACTGGAGAATTGTTCAAAAAAGGGTGTAAAGATAAACCCCGCAACTACAGGCCAGACAGTTTGACCTCAGTAGTGGAGAAGCTTTTAGAAACAGTAATCAGGGACAAAATTAACAGTCACTTGGACAAGTGTGGATTAATTAAGGAAAGCCAGCATGGATTTGTTAAAGGCAAATCGTTTTTAATTAACTTGATTGAGTTCTTTGATGAGGTAACAGAGAAGGTTGATGAGAGCAATGCGGTTGACGTGGTGTACATGGATTTCCAAAAGGCGTTTAACAAAGTGCCACATAATAGGCTTGCCAGCAAAGTTGAAGCCCATGGAATAAAAGGGACAGTGGCAGCATGGATACAAAATTGGCTAAGTGACAGGAAACAGAGAGTTGTGGTGAACGGTTGTTTTTCGGACTGGAGGAACGTATACAGTGGTGTTCCCCAGGGGTCGGTTCTAGGACCACTGTTTTTCTTGATATATATTGATGACTTGGACATGGGTGTACAGGGCACAATTTCAAAATTTGCAGATGACACAAAACTTGGAAGTATAGTGAACAGTGAGGAGGATAGTGATTGACTTCAGGAAGGCATAGACAGGCTGGTGAAAAGGGCGGACACGTGGCAGTTGAAATTCAATGCAGAAAAGTGTGAAGTGATGCATTTTGGTAGAAAGAATGAGGAGAGGACATATAAACTAAATGGTACAATCCTGAAGGGGGTGCACAAACAGAGACCTGGGGGTATGTGTGCACAAATCGTTGAAGGTGGCCGGGCAGGTTGAGAAAGCAGTTAAAAAGGCTTACGGGATCCTGGGCTTCATAAATAAAGGTATAGAGTACAATAGTGTGGAAATTATGATGAACCTGTATAAAACACTGGTTCGGCCCCAACTGGAGTACTGGGCTGGATTTTCAATGACCCGTGGAGTCGGGTTTGGAGGCGTGTGGGGGGTTAAAGTTGCAGATTCGGGGGTCCCGACCCCATTCCACCTCCACGCAATTTTGACAAAATCGGTCGCGGGGTTCCCGACTCCGTCCCGCCTCCAAGAGGCGGGAGAGGCCATTAAAGCCCTTAACAAGCCCTAAATTGGCTCTGTAATGCCATTTTGAAACGTTTTAGCTAATTTAACCCTTTTCCGACGTGAAGCACGCCTGATGTGAAACACGCCAGTGAAACCTGGCGGGAGCACAAGTGGATAGCTGACTATCAGCTGCAGGTCCACTATTACAACGGAGATGTGATGAAGGTAGTAGTAGTATTGTGATGAAGGTAGTAGTAGTATTAGGTCTGAAAGTCGCCTCTGATGCTGCTGCATTGAATGTCTTCAGAGACTGCCTGAGAGGACTTGGTTGCAAAAAAAATTCTCTCTCTCTCTCTCTCTCTGAGATGCTGCAATCCAAGTCCTCTCACAGCAAAGGCCAGGCAATCTCTGAGACCAGGCAGTCTCTGACCTGCAATGATGACATCATCAGAGGCGACTTTCAGACTGAAACCACTAATTGGTTCATGGGTTCCCACATGCTGGAACTCAATTGCCCAATTAAGTGAAAATTGCATCAATCTCCCACATCCAATTGCAAGCGGGTGGATAACACGAAATGCGGATGACACGACCCCAACCCGCCCCAGTATCAAAATCCAGCCCACTGTGTCCAATTCTGGGCACCACACTTTAGGAAGGATGTGAAAGCCTTAGAGAAGGTGCAGAAAAGATTGATGAGAATGATTCCAGGAATGAGGGACTTCAGTTATGTAGATAGACTGGAGAAGCTGGGGTTGTTCTCCTTGGAGTGGAGATGATTGAGAGGAAATTTGATAGAGGTGTTTAAAATCATGAGGGGTCTGGACAGAGTAGATAGAGGGAAACTGTTCCCATTGGCAGAAGGGTCGAGAACCAGAGGACACAGATTTAAGGTGATTGGCAAAAGAACCAAAGGCGACGTAAGAAAAAACTTTTTTACGCAGCGAGTGGTTAGGATCTGGAATGCTCTGCCTGAAAGGGTGGTGGAGGGAGATTCAATCACGGCTTTCAAAAGGGAGTTAGAGAAGTATCTGAAGGGAAGAAATTTGCAGGGCTACAGGGAAAGGGCGGCGGCGAGGGGGGGCGGGACTAGCTGAGGTGCTCTTACTTATTCCGTGCTGTCCCCATTCTATGATTCTAATACGTTTGGAGCATCTGAACAGCACTCGAGATGCTCAGCATTCCTAGAAAATGGAGGGCTGCATGGGAGTCTTTGCTGTTAAAGGTCTGTTGTAGCTGATTGTCATTCGCTGTGCTATGTTGCTTTTGTGGAAGAAAGGAAGTTGCTCAAACTTACTGCAGCCTGACTGAGAGCTTGAGTCACTGTACAGTTTCCCCAGGGCATTGTGTGCTGATTTGAGCGCAGCTATGATATAACTTTATATTTGTAGGTTGTAGAAGAGGAGGATCACAAAAGGCATGCCAGGCAGGTGTGCTTGCTCTTCAGGTACAAGAACAAGGACGTGCATTTCTATAGCACCTTTCATGACCTCAAGACGTCCCAAAGTGCTTTACAGCCAATTAAGTAGTTGAAGTGTATGCACTGTTGTAATGTAGGGAACGTGGCAGCCAATCTGCTCACACAAGGCCCCACAAGCAGCAATGAGATAATGACCATGTTGTTGATTTTTGTTTAGGGTCAGGCAGATGTCTGACACACAAGTATCTGAGTTGCTGTATGAGCAGCTCCTTGGTTCAGCTTCTATCTGTTTTTCAAACGCACTGTTTGAGTCAATAGGCTCACTGATTTACTGGCACCAGCCTAACATTTGGTGTCTATGTTCAAGTCGTCCAGTACAGGGGCTGGTGAAGGTGAGGAAATTGTCCAAGTGTCAATTCACACCTTGGTCAAGAGGCCTCCGCCAGTGTTGGTGAGTGCCAGGCCAGTGCACAAAGAATAGTGGATGACCTGGTGACTGATGTTTGAGGGACTCAAAAGGAAACAGCAAATGTATTTATATAGCACCCTACCACATCGCTCAAAAGCATGCAAAAGCACTTCATACAGATTACATTGTGCAGTTACTGTTATCTGGGTAAATAGAGCAGTATAAAGCCCGAAGGTCTCTGATGTCTTCTCATTGGCTGAAGAAGCTCTTACAGAAAGGGTTTCAACTCTCCGGTGGTTCAGATGGTGACATAAACCACAAGTGTGAAGAGCAATTGTTCTATAAAGTTATCAAAGCACTTGCGGAGTGTCGCAACTGTGTGGCCTCCCCTTGAGCTTCCCTTTGTTCTTTATAACAACAACAGCTTGCATTTATATAGCACCTTTAACATAGTAAAATGTAACAAGGCGCTTCACAGGAGTCTTAGGGAGGGAATTCCAGAGCTTATGATATGCACCACTCACATTTCTCACCTAGTTTTGTTACTATCATTTAGTACCTTTGCAGGCAGTCTGAGCTTCTTCCCCTCATGTGTTGACACTCTCAGTGGGTTATGGATGGTATGAAACAGTTATGAAGATAACAAGGATATTCACTGCATGGAAAAAGCAAAACTTTCTCCTGGTCCTATATGGTGTTAAAATGGCACTTCCTTAGATTATGTATTGTTATTAAAGAGTCATCTCTTAATTCTCCCTATAGTCTGTTAAAGTGAGACTGCTTCTTGGTCTCTACAGTTTTGGTGACCCCCAATTCTCTATATCCTGTTACCATGAGCCATCCCTGTATCCCACAATTAGTGCTCCCGGCACCCCGTCGTCGTGACCCCTCCCGGCACCCCGTCGCCGTGACCCCTCCCGGCGCCCCGTCGCCGTGACCCCTCCCGCAATCTCTCTCTGACAGGCTGTACTTACATTTACACCAGTTACTTCAATCAAACTGAAACAAACAAGACTAATTAATGAGTTGCAGAACCTTTTTCAAATAGCAGAATGTAATTGCAGAGTTGCACACACGGTGATACGAGGGGAAGAAGTGGTCCCTGTTGCATTGTATTATACAGTCACTCCTTAGCTACTGCTAACAACAGCTAATGCCCACCTGAGCCAAAACTGCACACCTGAGCCAAAACGTTCTCCTGCTTGTCCCTAGTGTGCAATTCAGAGTGGCTTATTCACCTGCTTCGCAAAGCCTCACTGAACTTCTGCAAGGCAACCACAGCTGTAACTGGGACATGCCTACAAAGCCTTTGAGTCAGTGACACTGATTAATGTATGGAGCCGCGCCTGTAAGTTCCCCCTATCTATCTCAGTTATCCAACTGACTGGAAGCTCGCACTGATCCTCGGAGACAAAGAAGGAAAATCCAAGGCATGCCAGCAGGAGATGTATCCACATCTTCAGGTGGCCAGGTACATGGTGGCAGAACAAGAGAATAAGAGGTGGACACACGGCAAGGTGTGTCTGGCTTTCAAGATATGCCTCATTCAAGCAGTAATGTTTGTACTTGGGACTTCCAAAAGTAACTGCTAGACCATGAGATACCAGCAGAAATAGCTTGCAACTGTGTTTCCAAATAGCATGTATTCCCAGAAAACGGCAAACATGGTAGGCTAGAACACTAGGAAGTCTTGCAGTAACTGGGCCGACACTGGGGCAGGCATACACGAGATGGAGAAATCGAAATGCAAGTCACCAAGGGAACCCGCATACAACTCGGACAAAACCGAAGACGATTGGAAAAGAACAGCATTGGCAGAAGCCTGGGAGCAGATTGCCGATCCACCCTCTCAAGTAACAGTGGGGGCGGTGGTTAGGGGGAGATCAGACTAAAAGGAAATAAACAGCTCACTGGAAGACTAAGTAATATAAGAGAAAAGACCGAAGAGAAGAGGAGACACAGAGGGAAAAGTTACACTCCACTAATTTGGCAACTGCACCAATAAGACTTCCAGCAAACAGGACGAACTTTGCATTCTGAATCAGTCGGAGAGAAGCAATCCCCTGCATCAGTCACTGTATATGTGTGAGCGTGAAGGCCATGCAGCGGAGGTGCCCAATGGGAAGCTGTAATCTAAAAGGGGCCACCATCACCAAAATCAGGAGTACAAACACTATTTGTGACTGCGTTGGACACCAGAGATGTCTATCCAAGTGAGGCATTCCAGAACAAAACTTGAAATAGCTTCCCTCTATCTACCCTAACTATTCCCCTTAATATCTTGAAATCTTCGATCAAATCACCCCTTAATCTTCTAAATTCCAGGGAATATAACTCTAGTTTGTGTAATCTCTCCTCATAATTTAACCCTTAGAGTTCAGGTGTGGTCTAACCAGGGTTTTGTACAGCTGTAGCATAACTTCTACCCCCTGGTATTCTAGTCCTCTAGATATAAAGGCCAGCATTCCATTAGCTTTTTTGATTATCTTTTGTACCTGCCCATGACACTTTAATGATCTATGTACATGGACCCCTCAGTCTCTTTGGACCTCCACAGAAATATCCAATTAGTCCCATAGCCCTGCAAATTTTTCCTTTTCAAGTATATATCGAATTCCCTTTGGAAAGTTACTATTGAATCTGCTTCCACTGCCCTTTCATGCAGTGCATTCCAAATCACAACAACTGATCAGGTAAAATTCTCCTCATCCCCGCTTCTGTACATATATCCTGTGTCATGGGTAAAATGTTCCTTTATATAACAATCCCCTCTGCATTACAACTTTCCTGTCCCGCTACCCCGCAGTGTAGCCTGTCACACCATTATTAAGTGATACAACGCAATCTCTCAACCGTCATTGGTGGTGATATAACGAGGGATAAATAAATCAAAGAAGCAACACCCATTTGTTTCTATATATTGGTAATTGGTTGATAGTGAGATGGATGGCAGAGGAACAGCAGGAAGGGCGGCAGTGACAATACAAGGGATTATTGTATTGGATTCACAGTCAGTGATATCAGAGGTCATTTTTTTGTCCATGCGCCCCACATAGTTCCATCGATCCAGATTCACCCAACATTCATGCAGCTTTCTATCCCGGCTCAGCGTTCGGCTCAGAGCAGAGCCTTCTGATAAAATTTAAACAAACCCTTTCAGTGAGAAACAGGTATTATTACGCATGGGCAACCTTGCTGTCTGAATTTCTGTTCGCGTGTTATTGCCCTGGTTTTACACACGAAAAAGACAGGCAGGAAAAGACCAGGTGGCCCATCAGGCCTGTCCCACACACGATGCCTGGTCCATCGAGGCTAGACCCTTCCCTACCCCCCTCAGGCATGTAAACTAATAGCCAATGATTATCCAATTTTGGGGTGTTAGAACCCAGTGTTATAAGTCATTTATCCCCGTCCTCTGGAAATGACTGGGCTGCGCCGGGGGTGGGGGTGGGGAAAGAGGGCAAACTGGCCCCACCGTTCTCTATTGCCATTCTTCAGCTAGTTGGTTAGAAGGTTTGAGAGTGTTCTGCGCTGACTTGCTCACTAATTTCCCTCCCTTCAAGGGCACCCCCTGGTCTCCAGTGAGCTCAGTGCATCTGCTGAGCTGAGACCCGATTCAGTCCCACAATGGAAGTGCATTTCCTTCAGAAAATGAAGCTATGTGCCCTCGGCCTATTTGAACTACAGAATTCTACGGACATTGTACTGTCAAGTCACTTGTTTTGACTAATCAACCAGCTAGAACAGGAATGATACAATTACTTGCACCCTGATGCACAGGTCACCATAAGGCAGTCTGGTTGATTCAGCTGCTTGGCATATCTGGTGTGCGCTGGGACTGGCGCACCTAATTCTCTTTGGCCTTGAACCTTTTTCCTCTTAATGTAGATGTGGCAGCAGCCTCCAGCCTTGTTCTGTAGGTGTCAACTGATGCGAAGCAGGATGCACTGGACGAGCAGCCGCTGAGGTTACAATCAGTACCATATTCTCCAGAGTAAACATGCATCTTCCGGGCTCACAGGAACAACTTGCTAAACTGCCATCTGCTTCACAGCATGCGGGGGTCTTAACACGGAGCCCACTGGGCACTGCTCTCCGTGTAATCCTGGGCATATGCCTCCTCGCCAGGAGATTCTGCGGAAGTAACTCATCATATTTACAAGCCTTCCGTTGCTAAGACGGTGTCAGCACATCCCAGCAAATGACACTTTACTCCAACAGCTCTAAGGGACTGAAAACACTTTCGTCATTCCCTGGATTTCACAACTATACGTTACAACATTTAGCAGGAGGAATCTTTTGAAACAGCTCCTCCAATGGACTTGTGAGTAAAAGAAGGGAGGTTAAATTAGTGAGCTGGTCAGCACCGAACTCTGAAATCTTGTAAGCAATTAGCTGAAGAATGGCATTTCAGAGCTGTGGGGCCAGTTTCCCCCCCACCCCACCACTCCCCAGTGTAGGCCAGTCATTTCTAACAGCACAAAACTGAATAGTCATTGGCTAAAGATGGGGCAATGACACCCGAACAGAAATTCAAACAGCAAGGTTGGGCCATGCAATTATTGGTTTCCCGCTGAAAGGGTTTGTTTAAATTTAATCTGAAGACTCTGCTCTGAATCTAACCCTAAGCCAGGATAGAAAGGTGCCACCGGGCGCAGCGTTAGATTACACGAACCAGAAGGTCCCAGAGTCGATTCTTTACTTGTGTCGAGCTAGCTGATCTCAGCTAGGGACAGCAGTTTTACTATTAGCTTTAGTGTTACTGGACTAGAGAGGGGAGAAGTCAGCCAGGGTTCCCGCTCCTGTGGACCCTGCTGGAAAGTGTGTGTGTGTATCTTGCTTAAGGACTTTGGGTTTGGCTGTAATGCTCCTCACAGCCAGATAGTCTGCCAACACTCAGGATCTAGACTCGCACATGAACAACCACCACTTGGACAAGGCAACATTGTTTCTCAAACAAGAGTGGATGCCTTCACAGGAGAGGTTGGGGCGTGGGGGGAGGGAGGGAGGAGGGCGGGGGAAGATTCTGGTAATTACGCCTAATGGAAAAAAGGTAATAAATTACATTTGGAAATCTGCCAAGAACATCCATACTCCATGGGTTACTGGTCCCAGTTCACAGCACATCTAAACTGCACAAAGGAAGAGGCAGATTGAGTCACCTGGATCTGAAGCAACTGTGGCTGGTTCCTTTTGTGACGCAACACATATCCGTGTGGATTTAGGTCAGGAACTGGCAGTCAGAGGCTCCATCAGGATGGCTGGTGTTGGAAGTGGAAATGAAATGACAAAAAAAAGAGCGGGCAGGGAAATGGAGCTGAGCCCAAGATCAGATCAGCCATGATCTCATTAAATGGCGGAGCAGGCTCGAGGGGCCAAATGGCCTACTCCTGCTCCTATTTCTTATGTTGGGGGTGCTATTCCAAAGTTGGGGTTAAGGTACCTTGTTGAGGCAGAATATTGGGAGATTTGCATCGTATATAAACTTTGACATACCTGATCTAGCAGTGCTTCACACTGACACTGGAGCCCTGATTTTAACCTGACCACCCCCTTCGCCTGCATCCGATGAGAACGGGGAATTGGCGGGGGGGGGGACGGGGCGGTGGGGAGGCGAGGTTAAAATGAGGAAGAGTACTCACATCCCCATTCGCACCACACTCCTGCCCGCTGCCAATTTAACTCCCGGGTTTCAGGAGACGTGCGGCGAAGGCAGGTGAGGGCCCCACAAATATGAAAAAGTCGGATCCTATGACGCAAACAGGACCACAGTGAGATTTTAAAATCGCAGTCACCACAGCCGCCAAAGACACTCGACGGCAAACAGGATCGAGGCCAGGAAAGGCCCAGGGAGGTAAGTCGCCTTTTCATGGTTTGCTTGTGGGCCAGGAGGAGCGGGAGTGCGGCTCTGGGCCCCACGAAGGCAAGCTTGCCCCTTCCCTACCCTGGGCCTCCACACCCAACCACGTTGCCCTCCTGAGATCCCCATCACTTACACAGTGCCGGGGACCTAACTCCTGCCTCGCAAATTCCGGTTCCCACCCGCCGGCTACCTCATTCGGACGGAAGACTCGCGTCCAGCATGGCAATTGGGCCCAGGAGTTAAAATGGCCCTAGCCTCATGCCGGCAGTCAGTCATTCAAGCTCGCTGCTCACCGCACTCGCACCTCGAGTTAAAATCAGGGGTTAGGTGCAAAAAGGCGGGAGATTTTCATGCTGCAGCGCTGAAATCTCTGGTCTTCGTGAGCACAAAGTTCAACAGGAGAGTTCGCATTTAAAAAAAAATATTCCAAACTTGCACTCCCGAGGAAAGTAAAATCAAAACAAGTGACTGAAAATATAATGAACCAAAGGTCACCTCTTACTAATGGAGGAGGAAGGTTCGCAGAGCTGGAGGATTGTAATCTAGTTTGGCTCGCTGGCTGGTGTAGCCCTGGAACTGTGTTCGGACAGGCCCACAGTAAGCCTGCTAAACCCATCAAACAGACTGCAGCCTCGTCAGTGTTTTCTTTCGTTCTGTTACATGACCTGCAGGCCGCTCAGTGACCTCAATCTCCACCTATCCCTAATCTGTTGGTGTTTACAATTTCACCCGGCCCCACCTGGTGCCTGGTTGTTTGAGCAGAAAGGGAAGCAGCTGGGTTTCGGCTTCAGTTTACTGCAGAGTGCTGTGTTTTTCCTCTGTTGTTTAGTTGAGAGGGGAAAGGCGCACCCCTTGCGTACGCACTGCGCATTAGCCAGGCGTCGCTCAAAGGCCTGAAATGGGGTAATGAAGAAACCCCCAGGGTTCCAAGAAGCCAAGGTGGCTGGACACAGAACAAGTGGGAGAAGCCCGCAGGCATGCTGGCAGTCGGTGGGTCGGTCAGTGCTGATGTTGGACCAGGCAGCCTGCGGAATCTTGCTGCCTGCGGGGGTCACGCAGTTTGTCCACTGCCTGTAAAGGCCTGGCTCCTTTGCATATCTTGTTCAGGGAACCACTCCAGAAAAGAGCAGAATACCCTCACTGGACCTTGTTGCCAGTACAATCCTGAGGCTGGTGGCCACCACCAACAATGTGCTAGAGACATTTATTTGCTGGTTTTGAGGGAAAGTAAGCAAATGCAGATCAACAATCAATCTCCCTGCTATTGCTCCACAGCCACTGTGGTTGGGCCGAGCGATTTTTAGCTCCAAGTTTCCCCTCACTTGCACATCGAGCCTGTTCTGAGGCAGCAAGTGTGATAGGCTCAGTGGTGGGATGGTGGGATTCATGCCCCAATCAGCAAAGTTAGAGGCTCACTATAATCATTATGCATGCACACACATATACAATATTTAATGATCCAGATAGACAGAAAAGACCCTGCCTGTTTCCTGTGTGAGAAGTGTGTATTTGAAACCCCAGGACCGGGTGAGAGGTGGAAGGAGGGCAACAAAGGAGAAATCAGCCAGGGTCCCTGTTTCCGATCACTGTGTACTGCCCCCTGCTGGCAGTGACCCTACATTCAGTGTGCTTGAACGCCAGGACAGAATCAGGCTCAGCTGTGATTGTCTGCACGGTCGAACGAGACACTTACTGCCCAAGAAGAATGTCACTGCAGCGAGGTACAGGAGGGCCACTGCTGGCTGTTAAACTGTCTGTCCCCCGTCATGACCAGCCTTCAGGAGAGCAGAGGTAAGGGAGAAAATTCCAGTGAATTTCTTTTAAAACTGTGTACCCACTTGGGGGAGGGGCAGGGGCGGATACTTAACACTGGGAAAATCAGCAGGTGCGTGAAACAGAACAGGCAGGATATCTGCATCCACACATCTTCCATAGGGGTGTAAGCAGGCATCACTAACTTGCAATTTTCAATGCACAGGGCTTATTGCAGAGATGGCACTAGCTGATTAAGGAGCGATGTTGCTTTCAATAGGCACAATTACTGTATTGCATACAATTGAGCAAAGTATCAGAGCAGATTAATATGCTCCTTACCTTTTATGGTACGTTTTCACTCAAGCACGGAAAATCAACGCGTTAATTTGGAATAAGGGGGAAGGTGTGTTTTACAGGAAAGGGGAGGATTACATCAGCAATGTGTTTAACTCAAGGCTCTGGATGAAAATTAAAAGCAACAATCTCCGGGTTTTTTGATTTGATGACAGTAGAGAAGGCATTTAGGGGGAAAAATTCAGTTGGTTGTGCCTCCCGTTAGCGCCTTAAGAGGGCGCTAATGGGGCGCAAAGCAGCTAGCGCCCGGGCGCAGCGATGTTTGCGCCGCTCGCAAACTTAACTAGACATTTTGCGGCGGCGCTAAACACTACCGCCACGATCTCCTGCGCCGGCAGATCGTGACGTCAGTCGAGTGCGCAACGCCCCGGTAATGCCCCGGAGCAGAAATTGAGTGGCGCCCCCTGCCTTACCGCCTGACGCTAGCAACGACAGGTTGAGGGGAGCGTTCTGCAGTCATGAAGGGAAAGGGGGAGCGCTATTTAAAGGTGACCGCTTCCTGCCTTTTATTCTTGTTGCCATTTTTGAACTACGCATTCTGAGAGAGAGAGAGACTTCTGGAGAGATTCAACGTTGTGTGAAGGAGTTTTGGGTACTGAGCAGCACTTTGCAGGTTCATTTTGATCTGCCATTCCTTGTATCGATTTAGAAGAGTCTGTGGGGGCTGCACTCTGAGCTCTTTGCCTGGTACTCTCCATTGTTCTTTCCAGCAGATTTGACGTGCAGGTCTCTCCAGGCCGAGATTCAAGGCTGCAATGAGCAGGATGTGGATGGAAAGCAAGATTAACCATCCCCTTTAAGAACTGGCCCGGGTCATTGTGTGTGTGTTCCATTGCTGACTGACATCACATGAGCTTCGCCAGCGCTCTGAAAGGTAGCGCCTCGCTCCTCGGCCTTTGCGCCTTAAGACAGGTGTGAAGCGCCTGATTTAGCGCTCCAATCACCTCCAGGGGCGTTAAAAGTGAAGTTTCCAGTCAGTGGTGATAATTAGCGCCAGGCGCTAATTTTTGCGCCCGGATGATATTTGCGCCCCAAAAGGGGCGCGACTGAATTTTTCCCCCTTACTTTTTTAATTTGTTCACGGGATGTGGGCAACGATGGCAAGGCTGCATTTTAGTGCTCTTGCCAAGAAGGTGGTGGGCCTTCTCCTTGAACTGCTGCAGTCCTCATGGCCCTGGTGGCCCCCCATGGTGAGTGGGCTCATTCAGATCACAGTTTTAAAATGAGCAGTACTACTTTAAAAGTTCTTTTGAAATCTGTGATCTCAATGCAACACGCACTGAGGCAAAAACAGTCACCGCACACAAACCAACAGCCACCTAAAGCATCAGCTGCATCTCTACCCCTGCAACTTGTGGACAAGACAGGCATTGATTGCCATATTATTTCAAGAGTTTGGGAAAATATTTTCAAGGGAAATAATTATCTCGAGTCTCTCACATATGCTTATGCCCGCTTGGGATCGGCTTTGCTTCGTGATCGCACGCTCATCCTAGTCAGGAAGTTGTGTTCAAGCCCTGCTCTGGTGCAGTACTGAGGGAGTACTGCACTGTCAGAGGTGCCATCTTTCGGATGAGACGTTAAACCCAAGACCCATCTGCCTGTTTGGGTGGAAGCAAAAGAACCCAAGGCACTATTTGAAGAAGAGCAGACGAGTTCTCCCAGTGTCCCGGAAAATATTTACCCCCTCAACCAACACCAGCAAAACAGATTAACTGGTCATTTATCTCACTGCTGTTTGTGGGACCATGGTGTGTGTAAAGTGGCTGCCAAGTTTGCCTATATACCGAGTGACTATTCTTTAAAAGCAATTTATTGGCTGTGAATCGCTCTCGAACATTCTGAAGATAGGAAAGGCGTTAAGGAAATTGCAAGAGGAAAGGAGCACAGTTAATTCTGGCACGACTGTAAGGATTGAAAAGGCCAGGAAGCATTGACCAGCATTTGAGGTTGTGTCAAGGCTGCAAACCAAAGTGTTTATATAGCATCACAGTATATGATTCGGTACCAAGGGCACTCTCTTGTGATGTACTTTATCGTTGTTTTGCTGTATAATTTGGCAGAGAAACAAAATGCTGTCTTAGGTAAATACATATAGAGAAAAACAAACAGGGCTGTGTTTGTTCCTCAGGATCCCAATGCAGTGCATTAGAGAGCTGCCTGTTTTCAACTGGAACCTGAGGGAGTCATCATGACAACATCTACTTTACCAATCACAACATATTAAACCCAGCTGATGCTCAGGGGCCTCCGTGATGCAATTTCCTGTGTTTGTATCCCAGTATTTCATGATAATAGGTTGATGATGGCAGTGTGAAGCACTTACCTTCATTTACAAAATGCATCCCAGGGCTTGGTCTTACACTGATGCCAAATACTTCTACAGTCAATGGGCAGGAATTGCAAGATTACACCATAAAAACAAAGATTAAATGATCCCACCATTCTATAATTTTACTATAAACTTTTTTTAAAAAAAAACAATATACATCTCCCTTCACTGGCAGGCTCACACATTTCCACTGCTCTCAATTTAATTAACGCACAATGTACTCAAAACATATATTTCAATTTAATGGAGATGCTGGTTAACTATATTGGCTGAGTTTCAGTATGATCAGAATTTTAGGGAGTCAGATTCAAACCTTCTACCGTGGACTTTGTTAACTATGCCAGCCGAATACTAGTGTCCTGGGCGAGGCAAAGGTGAGTGAGGTGGATTTTGGACCTCTGTGTGAGCTGGATGTTGAAGTGAAGAAGATCTTCATGGCCCAAGAGAATCTGCACCCCTGAAGACTATGAGGAAAATCTCATCTTTATAACACCTCTTTGTCTCAAATAACTGTTTATCTGAATGGTGTCAGGTTCCATTTGACTGCATCACTGACTTACGAGAGGATCTTGTTTATATGAAAGAAGTGGTAAGTGCGAGATCCTCGTGACTGTTCAATATGCACAGAGTTGCGTTTGTAAAAAGACCTGCCGAAACGGCGGATTCTGCAAAGAGAACCAGCAACACAGTCCGAGTGTGAAGACGGTAAAGTTTTGGGGCATAACATTTCAAAACCTTAAAGCTTTGTTCATTCTACTTATTTGGTTTTTTACTTGCTCTTGCGACAGGCCAACTAAGGATGGGCGATAAACGCTGCTTGCCAGTCATCCACATCCCAAGAACAAATAAAAAAGATACTAGAGTTTTTACATCCAATCTGGTAACCATGTCAGCCAAATCCTCGCGCCCATATTAAATTGAAAGATCCATAAAAATTAGCTATCGCTGAAAACCGCATAGCTAACAACTTAAGCCATTATCACAAGCTTGTGTATTCAGCAGTTCAGTGCCCTGTTTGTGGCAAAACACCAAATATTAGCAACTTAATTTCCCAACGGCCTCCTATTCTGCTTCAGACAGTCTTGTATTGAAGGGAAGGGAAAGAAAGAAAGACTTGCATTTCTATAGCGCCTTTCACAACCATCGGACATCCCAAAGCACTTTACAGCCAAAGAAGTACTTTTGAAGTGTAGACACTGTTGTAACGTGGGAAATGCGGCAGCCAATTTGCGCACAGCAAGCTCCCACAAACAGCAATGTGATAATGGGTCATTGTCCAGCATCGCACACCACCCACACTCTTTTCTATTGTCATTCAGCCCAGGGCAGCACTTTTATTTGTAATTTTTTCACGTTATAAAATTGTTACGGCACTAAAACAAAGTGCTATTAATCAACTATAATGCTGTGTTCATTCAACTGTGAAATATAAAGCTGAGAGTTAATACACAACATCAAAACTATCAACATCCTAACCGAGACATACAGTAAAATCTTTGGCGAAGAGTCAGATACAATGAGATGACATATTCATCAGGTCCAAAATGAATCCCTAGAGAAGACCCACCCAGCCAAGAAAAATTAACAAATTAGATCGAGCCCCAACCTGTTCCGTCTTTTCTGATAGTTATAACTTCTCAGTTCTGGTATCATACGAACATACGAATTAGGAGCAGGAGTAGGCCACTCGGCCCTTGGAGCCTGCTCCGCCATTCAATAAGATAATGGCTGATCCGATTACTCCACATTCCCGCCTACCCCCGATAACTTTTCACCCCCTTGCTTGCCAAGAATCTATCTACCTCTGCCTTAAAAATATTCAAAGACTCTGCTTCCACCGCCCTCTGAGGAAGAGAGTTCCAAAGACTCATGACCCTCTGTGAGAAAAAATTTCTCCTCATCTCTGTCTTAAATGGGCGACCCGTTATTTTTAAACAGTGACCCCTAGTTCTAGATTCTCCCACAAGATGAAACATCCTCTCCACATCCACCCTGTCCAGACCCCTCAGGATCTTATGTTTCAATCAAGTCACCTCTTATTCTTCTAAACTCCAGTGGATACAAGCCTAGCCTGTCCAACCTTTCCTCATAAGACAACCCGCCCATTCCAGGTATTAGTCTAGTAATCCTTCTCTGAACTGCTTCCAACGCATTTACATCCTTCCTTAAATAAGGAGACCAATACTGTACACAATACTCCAGATGTGGTCTCACCAATGCCCTGTATAACTGAAGCATAACCTCCCTACTTTTGTATTCAATTCCCCTCGCAATAAACGATAACATTCTATTAGCTTTCCTAATTACTTGCTGTACCTGCATAGTAACTGACATGAATCTTGTCATTCATGTATGAAGTAATACTGGGCGGCCTGCTGGTGGCACTGTCCAGGGAGAGTATAAATACTCGGGCATGGGCCCAGCTTGCTTAGGACATTCCTCAACAGGAACTAGTGAAGGACACAACTAGATCTCCATGTTGGAAAACAGTTGATTAAAGCTTTGTTTAACGCTTAGACCAAGTGCCTAGTAGTTTTCTTACGTCAGTAACCTTTTGTGATTCATGCACTAGGACACCCAGATCCCTCTGCATCTCCGAGCTCTGCAATCTCTCACCATTTAGATAATATGCTTCTTTTTCATTCTTCCTGCCAAAATGGACAACTTCACATTTTCCCACATTTTTATACTCCATTTGCCAGATCTTTTCCCACTCACTTAACTTATCTATTTCCCTTTGTAGCCTCCTTATGTCCTCTTCACAATTTACTTTCCTACCTATCTTTGTGTCATCAGCAAATTTAGCAACCATACCTTCGGTCCCTTCATCCAAGTCATTTATATAAATTGTAAAAAGTTGAGGCCCCGGCACTGATCCCTGTGGCACACCACTCATTACATCTTGCCAATCAGAAAATGACCCATTTATGCCTACTCTCTGTTTCCTGTTAGCCAGACAATCTTCTATCCATGCCAATATGTTACCCCCTACACCATGAGCTTTTATTTTCCGCAATAACCTTTGATGTGGCACCTTATCAAATGCCTTCTGGAAATCTAAGTACAGTACATCCACCGGTTCCACTTTATCCACAGCACATGTTACTTCCTCAAAGAACTCCAATAAATTGGTTAAACATGATTTCCCTTGCACAAAACTATGTTACTCTGCCTGATTACTTTGAACTTTTCTAAATGCCCTGCTATAATGTCTTTAATAATAGCTTCTAACATCTTCCCTATGACATCCTTGTAAATCTTTTATGTACCTTCTCCAGTGCCTCTATATCCTATTTTTGTTAGAGTCTTTATATCAGGGAGGAATATGTACCCCTGTGGATCCTCTTCTCTGCTTCCATTTCCTTGTCTTTATCAGAGCAGTTCTGTTCTGGGTGTTAGCTGGTATCAAGGTGCTGGGTTAAGTACATGAAATTTAAATTATCTCTAAATATTCTTTGCGCTGTTAGTCTGTGCTTCAAAGACTCTTGCTGCATCATTACTGAATAATTCTCCTACTGCAATACCAAGGGATGAGCCTTCTGGCCCAACCCTGAAGGCAAAACTCAAGATCTGAAAAGCGCATGAGAACACAAATCAATCTCCTTTGAAGCAGAATACTTTGACAAGACTCTCTCCTCCATACAACAGTAAGTGCTTACACCTCTCTGGTTCCAAGGACAGTTTAAGATTACAGCCTAAACATCAATCTACTATCATGCTGGCGATAGGTAGTGGAGGCTGTTGGTGACAACCTAGGGCCCACTAGGAATAGATCTTAAAAGCTCTGTGGTATCAACTTCAATTTATTCCCAACAACTAGTAAATAACCTTGGACGATATCACTCCCATCATCAATAGATCTTCTCAGCATGCCAAGTGGTGTGTTTATGGTGGAGGAATTGGGCACAATGACTGCTGCCAGATGTTTGGGCCACTCCAGATACCATGCAGTTGGCCAAAATAACCAGCATGGTGACATGTGGCTTTTAAAGAGTAGCAGTGGTCAGTTTGGAAGTGTAACCATAACATTTTGAAAGACCAAGGCCACAAACCGTACGGGTTCGAATTGGCACCCGGCACAAGAACCCACTAGCATGGTTTGTGATTAATTGTCTCAAATTTCAGGTGTGAATAAATAAAATAGAAAGACTTGCTTTTATAAAGCGCCTTTTATGACCTCACAATGTCCCAAAGCACTTTACAGCCAATGAAGTTCTTTTGAAGTGTAGTTATTGTAATGTAGGAAACACAGCAGCCAATTAGCACACAGCAAGGTCCCACAAACAGCAATGTGATAATGACCAGATAATCTGTTTTTTTTTAAGTGATGTTGGTTGAGTGATAAACATTGGCCAGGACATCGGGGAGAACTCTCTTGCTCTTCTTCTCAATAGTGCCATGGGATCTTTTACATCTACCCGAAAGGGCAGACGGGGCCTTGGTTTACCGTCTCAACCGAAAGACGGCACCTCCGCCAGTGCAGCACTCCCTCAGTACTGCACTGCAGTGTCAGCCTAGATTTTATGCTCAAGTCTCTGGAGTGGAACTTGAGCCCACAACCTTCTGACTCAGATGAGAGAGTGCTACCCACTTAGCCACGGCTGTGAAGTGAGGTAAGGTGGGGATTCTGACACAGGGAGAAACATGTGGGTTTCCTAACCACACTGATTTTGACAACTACATTTAAAAAAAAACAGATCCTTCAACGAGTAGCAGTGCCCAACTTAAAAAACACCTAAGAGTCAGTGACATTTCCCACACCAGTAAACTCCTGGCATCTGACTTCCCTGAACTCTTGCATTTCAAATGCGGATACTGGGATTTGTTCGAACTGATGCAAACAGGCCTTCTTGTATTTCCGAAGGGATCAGTGACCTTTATTGGTCACGGATTACAAATCCATTAATGACTAGAATCTAAGGGGGAAAAATTCAGCTGCTTGCGCCTCCCGTTAGCGCCTTAAGAGGGCGCTAATGGGGCGTAAAGCAGCTAACGCCCGGGCTCAGCGCCGCCCACGCCTCCCGAAAAATTCAGCGGGAGGTTAGCGGCGGCGCCAGCCGGTAGCGCCCTGTGGCGCTGCGCCGCCAGCGATGACGTCATCGCCGTGCGCAGCACCCCGCTCGCGCTCCAGCCGTGATCTTCAGTCGCGCCCCCTGATTTACCGCCAGACGCTATGTCCGACGGGTTCAGGGAGGCGTACGTGCGGCCGGGGCGGCGATATTTAAAGGGGAGGTGGCAGGCGGCCATTTTTGTTGCTGGCCGCCTGCCAGCACCTGCCCCCGGCCCCCGTGAAGCCCCCCCACCGTGAAGTGCCGGCTGCGCTCCAAGAGCCCGGCACTTCTCTTGAGTGCCGGGCTCTTTTGCCGGCACTCCCGATCCCTGGGGGCCCAGCTGGGCCCCGGTTCGCGCTGCGCAGGGTCCCTCCCCTTTAAGAAGGGGAGGAAGGCCTGCAATACCGCGGCGCGACGTGCCGCAGCTCGTGGCGCTGCGGCACGTAGCGCCAGGATATTCACTCGCAGCGCCCCAAGAGGGATGCGGGGTGCTTCCAGTGGCGCCCCGCTTCCCTCTTGGGGCGCAACCACTGAAGTTCCGGCGCGGGGCCGCTAATTTTTTCGGGGCGCTAAAAGTCGCGCCCCGGCGAGGTTAGCGCCCCAAATGGGGCGCGACTCAATTTTTACCCCTAAAGGTTTACATTAGCAATTGCGAGTTCTTTAGCACAAAATATAAAACTGATTATCCCAAAATAGCAGACAACACCAAGAAATTATTGAGTTGATCGCACTCACCAAAATTACTGTATCGAATCACACACTACTCTAGATATATCTTTAAAAAAAAAACAGGTTAAAAAGCATCACTCCATTGAAAGTAAGCAGAACATGCAGTCACTCTTTCAGATTTTATCTTTTGAAAGTGTTAGAAAGCTTTGTAATAATTACACTGCTTCCCATCGTTTCCGTCTTGCACTGTAACACCTTTAAAAAAACACAGCTACTGATTTCCAGAAGTTTGAAGCATAGAAACTAAATTGAGAGGGCAGTCTAACCTCCTACTGGCACAAGCCCACAACTTAAAACTGTTCATAACTGTATACCAGTTGGCACCAAATTGGCAGGAAAGGCTCCAAGTTTGGCTGCAGTTGGAAATAAGGCCCTCAACACATTGTTTTCAGTTTTCCTACATGGAGTTATTCAATGCCACTGAACAGGAAAAATAAGCAGAATTCGTGGATGCACCAGGTAGTTACTCCAAGTACAGTTGATCTGATTTGACAAGTGTTAGACATGTGTGACTGAGAATTCAGTAAGGTGCAGCTATGTGTGCTACAGAGGTCAAAATGATGAATGGTGAAGGTAGCCATTTCACAGTGGCATGGTCAGGTCCACAATATCTGAATTAGAGCCGGAAGAGCATCTCACGGTCACTGTCACTTAAAACTTTGAAGCAAGTTCAGGTCTTCAAGGCGATGTCTCTGTATGTACAGAAACAGACAAATGCACAAAACACTTCAGCCAATCAGTCCCCTTCTTTGGTCAATTGGGGATCACAAGATGAGCATGGCCATTTGGCTTATCTTAAGTCATCTATCCAGAAAGATTCGAATGTCCTAACCTTGCCCCCATTGCAACATCCAATCGTTCAAATGATTCCAGGGTTTTTGCCTCCACTACTCTATCTGGAAGTTTATTCCAAGTGCTGATCACTCTGTGTGTAAATAATTTCCTGATATCAGTTCTAAATTATCTTCATCGTGTGACCCCTTGTTCTACTCCTGCTAGTTAATTTAATAAACTAGTATTCTGGATTTACCTTTTCCATTCCCTTTATGATCTTGTATACCTTGAAAAAAGATCACCTCTCAGACACCTACTCTCCAGGATGAAAATCCCAGGTTTCGGCAGTCTTTCCTCATAACTCAGACCCCTGGCGCTGGGTTCAGATCTACAAGACTTGAATGTCTTCCTCGATTCTTGAGCAGAACTGGACACAGTCTCCATTGACTTCAATGGAAATGAAAAATCAGACGGGATCTATAGTGGTTGGACAATCCACTCCACTGGTTTAACCGCTTGGGACGCCAAGTTGAAATTACTCCCTAGATCTCTTACAGCTTCCCCGTTAGCTATTTCAACACCATTCATGAAGTAGGTGTGTACCTTATTTCTCCTTCCTCTGTGCATCTATTGGCACTGAACATTATCCAACGTTGCTCTGCCCACTTATATATCTTGTCCAACTTGTTTTGTACTTTGAGCTGTCTCTTCTGATCCCATTGTCCCTGCTAGTTTGGTATCATCTGCAAATGTGACCATTTTAGATGGAGTTTCTGAATCCAGGTAATAACTAAAGATTAATTCATCACTTTTTTTGTATAAAAGTAATGAAACACCTTCTTGGCACACCGAGCTTTGCCTTAGGCTAGGTACAATAAAATTGGCATGGCTATACATTTAATCTAGTCTTACAATGCATACTATTGCTGCATTCACCTTAAAGCTAATCTAACTCCGGGCACAGTTACAATAACTGACAAAAAAGGTATGATGAATTCATCTATAATTAGCAATTTAACAAAATCCTACTTGATATAAAGTTCTCAGTAAATTACGACAAGATCAGAGTATTCACAAGGGAAGACATGAGAAACATGCCCTCCCCAATGATATCCCAAGTAAAATCTGGCACCACTGTTCTGATCCTCTGATATAACATTTCATTAACAATGAAAGGTATTTTGGCCTCCAGCTGTGTCGCTGGGATCCTGAGGTGCGCATTGGCTGGAAAAAGCGCCCATGAGCAAGCTGATAAATGAGTGCCGCACTCAGGGTTAATGGTCCTGCATCTTGCAAACTAAACTCCTGAGATTATGTCATGTCACATGCAAAAACAAACAGGGGTGTGGTGTGCCAGAGGGTCGCGATGTTTTCAAACTTGATTCTTCGGTTCTTTGCTAATCTATAAATAGGTCTAAAGGATGACCACTCCATCAGGGTGTGTGGGAGAGATTGGTGCTGCCCTGTGCCCCTGCAGTGAATAACAGATGAACTCATCACTGCACATGCTTCTCCATCTGAACAATGCGTCCTCAGTGTATCCAGTGGTTCCATTAACTGTTTCAATTATTGATAGAACATGCCCGTTTAAAAACAACCCACTGCACTCTACTCGGTTTCTCAGAATTAAAAAGTATGCTTCGAATTGCTAAAACCAGGAATGACAAATCCATGGAGGCGGGTCAGTTAATGCTGAGATTTTATTAATTTAACAGAGTGGCAGTGTCAGCTTCCAAACCAGCAACGAGTAAGGTTCAGAGAATCTGGAGATCTAAGGCAAGTTATGCAAATTTATGAGTGTAAGCAGGATTCCTGGTCAGCGAGCAAATTCCAGCCCAGTAAACTGTTCCAAAGTTAGCACGTTAACTCAGCGTCAGTAGAAGGGTCATAATTATGTAAGAACAAATGTGTACGTGTCTGCACATGTGTCAGGCGAGTGAAAGGGAGTGCCTGGATATTCCTGGCACATGGCGCATTGTTACTGTCTCAGTCTCAGAAAATGCACACGCTCCTATAGCCACTAGGGATCAGGGAGGTCACAATATGAAAATGCTCAGCTAATGCCTGCTCATGCGAGACACAGATTGCCTGATTTATACAACTAAGTTTGTGTCACTAATGAGATCCTAAATTAACCCAGCCCCTTGCAGAGAGTTACTGATCTAGACTGTGCCATCCCAGGGAGGTAGTGAATGAGGAAGAGCAGCTTCCCAATAGGGAAGGTGAGAAAGTCATCAAGCAAATCACCTCCAACTGCTCTGGTAGTCCTCCTAGTGGCTAATTACAGATCAGCATTGGCTGATGCTTGCCATCAGGTTATGTTAGCCAACATTTTGGCCAGGCAATGGTCTTTAATTAATACAGGGAGTGGGTGGAAAGTGTAGAGAGATTCACCAAAACTAAATGGTTGCCTTGTCTTTCTTTTTAACCTCAATATGACAAGAACACAGGCTTTCATGATTGCCATGCATTTTCTTGTCAGCATTACTGATTTAATGAAATAGCCTTAAATTCCTATTATAAATATGGGGTCAGTGCATAAGCTCTCAGTTGAAAACACTCTTTACCCTGATCAATGAAACGGTTACATCCCAAGACTGCGGACACGTAAACTGCTTCTCGGATAGGATTCCTCTAAACCATCTTGCTCTTCAGGAAAGTAACATACTGAATATTTTAACCTGAAATATCTGCAATTATGTATTTATTAATGATTATGGTAAAATAATACAGCTGCACTGGCCCATTCTGAACTGCGAAAGGTAATTAGTCACATCGCACCGGTAGCAAGGCCTTGTGTGACTGATTATTAACTGCTGGGGTTAAGTGATCTTTCAGCACCCTGGACAGAGCAGAGTATACTGGTGCTGACGGACAGTTTTTAATTGGTTTCTGGTCAGTCTTTTTCTTGCCTGCTGGTTTTTGATCGAAGATCCTTGTAATGGGTTAGGGTGACCCAGGAGAGCACAGTGGCACAGCCCAGCGAGGGGTGGGGGAGGGGGAAAGAGACATAGCTGGCATTTACGTCAGTTTGCAAATCTCAGTCCCTGTTTTTGTTAGTGAATGAATGAGGGAAAAGAGTGAGGGACGGAAGGGAAATTCTGTCTGTTGGTCTAGTTTGGATTTCCATACAGGGGCGCTATCTGTTCACTGGATCGAATCAGCTCGCAATGCCTTCAACTGACCCACTGGTCTTCCAATCGATTTGATGACTTGAATCAACTCATGAACCTCGAACTCGTTAAGTGCGTGAATCGACTCATTAACCCCGAAAGGATTAACCCTGCTGGCCTGGAATTGGCTCAGGTTCCACCAAAAGTTATTTGTTTCACCACAAATTCAAACCGGCGGAAACCTGGAGTTGAGCCGATGGTCAACATACTGACAGGTCACAGCTTCTCCAGTGGATCTGACCTGGCACTGCATTCAATACTGTGCTCTCGACTTCAGTTACACACAAAGTGGAAATCTCAAGCAACAGCAGTTTGCTTTTGCCTCAGTGTTACCGACAGCTTGCAGTGCACGTCCAGCACCAAACTAAAGTATTTTCTTCTACCTCTTCTCCAAGAAATGAACATAAAATCTGAGTCAAGAAGGAGCTTCATGGCAGGTAAATAGAGTCCAGATATAGATCAGCCACGATCTAATTAAATGGTGGAACAGGCTCGAGGGGCTGAATGGCCTACTCCTGTTCCCATGTTCACTTCAGAGGGATTAGCGACCTTTCTGGTTTTAAAATTCCATCCCTTCTAACCTTCATTAGACTGTTCAAAGCCTTATTCCCTGCTCTGCAGAACTTTGATCTTTGACCCAAACACATCGACTCTCTCATGACAACACAGTACTGTCATTAGGGCCGTGAATTCACCCTCTCACACTGTTACCATAACCTTTAATTCTGTTATCATTCTGCACACTAGTAGCACCCAATTTAATTGCAGATTGTGAGGTGTTTTATTAAAGTCACCAATAGATCGGCTGACGTGATCATGAAGTGAATGTGGGCACAAATAATTTTACAGCGATCAAAACATACAGAAATGCCACCAGTGCAAAAACAGATTTAAATTTAATAAAAACCGTTAATACGCACATTTCCCTAATTGCAGCAGAAGCTTGTGTGACATTTATCCAGTGAGGCAGAGGGTTTAAGAAGCTATCCCGTCTCACCGTTGCCAGGGCCTTCTGCTCACAACTCAGCCTGGGTAAGTGTCTATCCAAAGTGCGGCACTGTTCCCAGGCTCCTCCACTCAATACTGCCTTAACAATATTTTGTAGTTACATAAATGTAATCAAGGGGAGGGAATAATAATCTTGAGAATGGAATATTCTCACTTGTTAAATATTAATAGCTTTAGATGAGATGCAATGGAGATCTTACTCTACCTTACCCCAGCAAGGTGCTGAGCTACAAGCCTAGGCAAACAGTTGCTGGGAGCTGCAGTAAAACAGGACAAATATCCACTCAAAATCTGTAACAGCCAACAGAGAGGCGAGACTGTCATCCCGACTACCTCAATATGATTCAAATCCAGAAAACCAGAGTTAAAGGGTGAGTGTTCTATGGCACTCTCCTGCTCGATCCATCATCAGAGATCAGAGACCATCACATCCCACCAATTGGGAAAGGATTGATCCAAAGTGCCTGAGATAAGAGGAAAGGACCTAATAAACTGCACCACCCCACCTCCCCATAGCAACAGGAAACCCCTAGAGCTCCACTGTCTGGGATGGACTCAAACCCATGCTGCAGAGATTCAAGAACTCCATTGTGCACCCTCTGTAATCTGTATTGATATGATTGGTATTGGAACTAAACACCTATACGCAGTTTCAATCTGATGAAATTGAAGGTATCCCAGACACCCCAGTGGGACTCGGCTCATTTTCAGTTTACTAACTCGGGGTATTTTTGACTGGTCTGACAACTATGGGAGTGGTCTATTCGATGAATTGTTAAGTAACTTAGCAACAGTTGCAGGCAGGAGAAGATCTTCAGCCCATCTAGCCCACCTATCCACATTTCCAATAACCCTGAATCCCATTTGTTGACAAGAACCTGTCTAGTTCCTTCTTGGAACAATAAACCTTAATGGGTTTCATCACTTGTGTTGGTTCCACACGTTACCATAAAACGCTCCTTCTGCATTTCCTATTTTCTTTTGTTTTTAATTTGTTAATATGACTTAATTTTGTTTAAGATGAAGGATTTAGAGGAATTGTTGCTGCAGAGTGTGACAATCCAATATTACTTGATGTTTACAGTTGGTTGCAGCATCTGGCATGCCATGAGGTAATCTGCATGGCCTGGGCCTACCCATGGGATTATACTTGAGCAGTTATTATTCACCTATATGCCGTACATTTTTTACTTTCCCAGTCCTCTGAAGTTGTTACCTTATGCTTGTGTACCGTTCTACATACACACTATCGCCACCCCCCACTGCCCCCCAGTACCTTGCCAAAGTGGCTTTTCTGCACGTTCGAATGTGGACAGTGAGTGTTGCAGGCTATTTGACCATCAGACGTTACAGCTGAGCCCAATCCTGTCCTCATCCCTACATGTACACAGTGCACTTTCCAACAAATGAAGGAAGGGGCATAACAGAAAGGAGAAAGACAGACTTGCATTTATATGGCGCCTTTCACGACCACCGGACGTCTCAAAGCGCTTTACAGCCAATGAAGTACCTTTGGAGTGTAGTCATTGTTGTAATGTGGGAACAATGGACTCCATTATCTCTGGGGCCTGGTTCGAGTCCAGGTGAGCCAGATACTGGATAGCAATAAGGAGCAGGAACCTTCCCACCTCCTTTTCTCAGGGGCACTATGACCAATCACAGGGCCCCACCATTGGCTAGGCAGAGATCAGCTAACTCAGCACAGATTGAGCTTCAAACCCGGAACCTTTCAGTTTGTATAGGCTTCGTCAGCTGGGCTCACTTACACACCTTACACTGGCATATGATCCTGAGGTACATGAGCTCACAAGTATTCAAACAGGTATGATGGGATAGAGAAACCCAAAGCAGGTTTCTTTCTCCTCCATTGACCTGCGTCAGCCTGTGTGAATGTCTTAAATAAGGATCGGATATCAGGTTCAGTATTTACTTTAAATGAAGCTCGTGTTACCCTGATCAGTAACATGGCCAGTGTCAGGGATCTCCATGCAGCTATGACCATCCTTCTGTTCATTACAGTTATTCTACTGATGCTCCAATGGCAGGCAATTTGGATTAAACGGCAGGCATGCCAATATAGCAAACGAATTGCTACACTTTAAATAAAAACAAAGATATTTTAACTGGCAATTTGTTATAGAAGTGGCAGAATCACAATACACCATGAGTGGTTCCATGCTCAGCGATACCAGTCACCCACGGTGGTGTGATTTCAATGATAAGTGTATGACTGGCCTAGTTGGTGCTGTGTCACTTACAGCACAATGGCCCTTTACATTCCAGTTTGCTGTAAATATTAAATATTTAGCTAAGAAGGACTCTTTTTTTTTATAAAAAGAGGGCTTTTTAATTAAAAAATAAAATTATTCTAAAAAACTGCAGCGATAGCCTGAAATGATCCTTTGCAATTGGTTCTTTTTGATGAAGCAAGTTTCAAAAAATAAATAAATAGATGCAAGCATGAAACAGTAATGGAACAGGCATCAGAACGAACTGACCAGCATAATATGCATAAACATTAAATACCGACAAGCAGAGTAATGGAGGAGAAATCAACACCAGGAGCTGAATAAAAACACGATGATTTGAGAAATCGCTGCAGCATTTCCATGTGAAGCTGCTCCCGCGTGACTGTGGTCAGGGGTCCAAATTCTAAATAACCAATCCCAGTCACCGACACCGAGCTCTCTTTAGATGGCAGGGGGAAAGATAAGGAAGTTATTAATAACTCCAAGTGAGAATTAAATTCTCCATACTCCTGCCTCTGCTGCCAGTAAGCACTGTGAATAGGGACTTATCAGAAGTGTTATCACGTAGTCTCTGCAAAGGGCTACAAACATAGAAGACTTCAGATATAACCCAGCGCAGGCTTATTTGTGGGAGGCTGTTTGGTATTTGGGCCCAGGTTTTTCAAGAGTTGCAGTAGGCACGATTAATTTACATTGACTTCTCAGAATAACAAAAAGGATAGGGAACCGACAACTTCCTTTAATAAAGCATAATTTAAAAAAAATTTCCCCCTCGTCTTTTGGTCGCTCAAGTGCGTAAGATTCCCTGACCGTGAAGGGCAGACTTGCAACCTATTCCTAGGACTCTGCAATATCTCTATAGTACAGCCACTACAGGTTGGCAGCCCCAGGAGAGTAACTTAGTACCTCGTATTCCCTCAACAGTTCCATTCCTACTGAATACCTTCTGTACACATCTCTAAATATATCAGTCCTGAGTGAACAGCCTCTGAAGTATAACTCGAATCATATCACACCAGCCTTCAGGGGATATTCTCTGCATAACACCACTAATCGCATGACACATAACAGGATCCTCTCACCCTTGGCAGAAGGGGAAGAGGAGAAGACTGAAAAACACTAGATGGCTGGTGCGGACACGATGGGCCGAAGGGCCTCTTTCTGTGCTGTATAACTCTATGACTCTATCTATGGTCACATAGGTTACGTTTTGAGGAGGCTTTTGAAAGAGGCCAGAAAACTAGCAAGACAACAGGTGTAGAAAGAGAGTTTAAGATTGTCATTGAATTGGAGTGTGCAAGGGTATGGTGACTGTAGACTCTACAGAGAATGGTGGAGGGGGCACACAATAGGCTGCGTTGGAGGGTACATGCTGAAATGTAGGGTTGGAGAAGATTGGAGAGGCCGGATGGAGCAAGGCCATGGATGAATTTGAAGATGAAGACTAGGATTTTGCAATCAATACTCTGGGAATTAGCAGAGGTTAGCAAGGACAGGAGCAATGAGAGTGCAGAAGTTCATATGGTACAGGATATTATGGGCCACAGTGGTGAAGTTAACAAAGAAGGCTGAAGTTGATCCTAAAGATGATGAAGGCGAGGATGAGGGTCTCAGCAGTAGTGAGGATGAAGTAGGGGTGTAGGACTGAAATACATCAGAGGTGAAAGCAAAGATATTTAGCAATAGCTTAAGCATGAGATTGAGGCTGCACACTGTTGGGTTCCATCAGACAGCAGCAGTGGACAAAGGTGGAATCAATGCCTGAGGAGCAACATTTCTGATGGAAGCCAAACAGGATGGCTTCAGTCTTGTTGATATGAGCTGAACAAAGTTCTGGCTCATTCATGACTGGATGTCTGAAAGGTGTCAGATAGAACAAAGCCAGTTATGGAATCAAAGGTGGTACAGCTTGGTGTTCTGGGTAGACATATGGACAGTGACCCCATGTTAATGGCATCGCCAAGCAGCAATATATAAATGACAAATAGGAGGGAACCAGAAATCGAACTTTTGGGCATATTAGAAATGACTGTTTGGGTATGGGAGGAGAAACTGTTGTGAAACATGTACTGACTTCATTGGGACAACTAAGAATGGAACCAGTAGAGGGCATTGCTTTAGAGGTGGACTGCGGAGGGCAGATGATGGAGGAGAATGGAATTGTCAATCATACTATAGGCCATGGAGAGATTGAGGAGGAATAGAATGCCACAGTCACTCACATAGGTTGTCATTGATTACTTTGACCAAGACAGTCTTGGTTAGACATGGGTAGAACCAAAACCAGACTGGTGGGACTGAAACAGGTAGTGGTGGAAGAGTTGGGTGAAATTAATAGAGTCAAGGTTTTGAGAGGAAGGGAAGATTGGAGATGGGCTTAATAGCTTGAGAGGTCAGAAGAGTTGAGCGTCGGCATTCAATTTTGAAAGCATGAACATTTCTCAGAGGAAGTGAAAGTGATGAGAGCTGGGTGGAGGGAGGAGAAACAATTGTTGCAGGGTGGGCAGATGGTCAGGCACCTGGTGGACAGCATCAATTTGGAAAAAGTTGTCCATTAGTTCCTTGCTTCAGGTGTCAGAGATGAGAATGGAGCAGATGGGGGAGGGAAGGTTGAAGAAGATAGCTTGTGGTAAAAGAAGAGTTTAGCATTGTCATTGGCCTCCAGCATGATCCTGGAGTAGGAGGTTGTTTGGCCACAGAGTATCCTTTGTATAACACTTCTAATTATACCCACAGAAACATCTTCTACATAACACCTCTAATCACATTACACAGTCTTAAGGGAATATCCTCTACATAACAACTATAATCATATCACACCAGTCTCGAGGGAGTTACCAGCTATAGCGCACTTGTAGTTGTGTCCCATCAGTTCTGGATGAGTACTTTCTAATATTACCCCTTAGTTCATTTTCTTTTTCCATACCCAGTGCATGCCATAAGTTATATCACACTGTGTATGCTGTGTTCTTTAACATCCACAGTGAGGCACCACTTGCAGCTCAGCTAGTTAAGGCAGTTTGCAACAGGAACTGTACATACCAAACGGTCATACGTTTAATCCCTAGTCTGTGATCCCTTGATGAATCGCAGGCCTCAGCATTTCTGGATTAGAGAGGAGAAGACCGGCCAGCATTCCGGCTCCTAATCACTAACCAGTAACCCCTGCTGGAATAGCACATGTGCTCAGCTGTGACACACCCATGGTGGAGCAGGCTGCGGACTCTTCCTGCCAAGACCCACACCTGAAGAATGACCACATGGTACCAAAGAGAGCCTGGCCATGGATTCATACTCCAGTATAGAGCCAACACCGTCGGGGGTAAAGGAGGAGGGGTGGAGGGGTGGGGAGAAAACAAGAAAGGAGAAAAAAAATCCACCGTGTTACAAGTAGAAGTTATTATACGCTACAAATACTCTAAGTTAGATAGTCTTGCAAATGAATATTCCAGCAAGCTTTTAGTGAGATACATTAAAAGATAATCACCCTGGACAGGGAATGCACTCTAACATTAAAAGCCAAGGCTTGTGCACATAACTAATGATTGCAAGCGTGTTATAAGGTACTTACTTGAAGAAAGAGGTTCACATAATGCCATAAACAAAGACAGTGCAACTCGAGTGTTTACTATGACATTTTAACCCAAGATTTGTGGAGATTTAATGCTTGTGTGTTGTTTATCGTTGGATACAAAATCCAAAATGTTCTCCAGGGATAGTTCATGTGTGAACTTCGGACAAGAGTGGAATTCAAAACTAAATCTCCTTGTCATGACTCAAACACTGGGATTGGACACGCACCTCTCAATTAGGATTCCAATCTCTATAGTGGGAGTGGAGCTCACAACCTCTAGTCAGAATTCTAGAGCTGCCCCTACACCAGGATTAAAACTTACATTTCCTGCGAATTCAGCCTGCACAGTGACTTTTTAATTAACTATTTACAAATCTGTTGCACGATGTTAACACGGATCTCGATGTTGTGTCGTGTTTACTGGCACCCAACCAAGTAACTATTAGCAAGTTTTCTCGTAAGTAAAGTTTGAGTGTTGATCAGATGGCTGAATTAAATGCCACACAATCTGTATCTTCAGGGAAGACAGAGTCATTTTTGTACATTTTATATTTTGGGTTCTTCCATCACACACGTGTGTTTCTTTTTCACTAATATATTGCACAGCACAAGCAGAGAAATGAAGATCATGCTGCTTCCATTTTGGTCAGCTTTATATTAACATCTCAAAATGTTAGCATAGCAATTACAAGAGTTTATTTGTCTGTGGAGTGTAAGTAAAGATATCCCCAAGTTGTGCATTAATCCATTGAGGCTAAATGGGTTTTATAGCTTTCAACATATACACATATTCTACCATCGGGATCAAGACTCAAGATCCAATCTTGGTCATTGCGTTTGATGCTTATATTTGTGCGTGTTTGTGTTGAAGGGGGAGGGTGGACCGAGTCCGTAATTCAGTCTGCTCAGGCCCCTCGACAACGTAATTGGCTGTAATCCAATACCAGAATGAACTCCGTATTGATTCTGAGGCTGCACGGTCATCACAAATGTCAATTTAAAATCACTGAGGAAATGGTGCAATCAGAACCTTGAATCGCCAAACCACAGGCTACACAAAGTACGCGTGCTCTACATACTTACACCACCAAATGTGCATGATCAAACTCCACCCACGGCAAATCGGTTGTGCACTACAGTTTTGTTTGAAATGCTGCTGCAGTCGTCGACAGAGGGACTAATGCTCCGTTTAAAATGCTGCGTTGGCATTTCCTTAAATCTTTTTTAACCATCGGTTTCTTTTGAATGGGTGATGTATTACATTCCTAGCGCAATGGAAATGCATGCTGACGATTTTGCTCTGAGCTGGCTGGCTGTGTGGGCCAACTCACAAAATGTTTGGGAATGGAAGCTGGGCAAAGTTCGAGTCCGGCAGAGAGACTCACTTACCCTGGGCATTAACAACGCAGAACACAGCTGACATAGCACACAATGACAGAGGCAACCCATCATTTTTAATGTGAACAAATCATCAATGCCTCTGCTATCCAGGACACAAAACATAAGTTTGCTCAAATATAACACATGGCGGTCACTGTAACCACTTCTCAAGTTGATCAGCGCCAGATTTGCCGATTAGCATCGTTGATGGTTATCATGGCAAGGAATCAGCTATGGCAAGTGCAAAGTTACATTATGTCTATTCTATTTTAAATTGTAAACTTAAAGCATTCACATTGGGACTGCTCAGCAAAAATAGTTAAAACGCTGAACTGGGACAAACAGGGTCAATCTACGCCTCAGATTTATCTGTATTTGAGATTCCACTAATGTCACAGGACTCTTTTGTTGCAGGCTGCTAGTTTGAAAAGTAGATTCCAATACCCAATTCCTGATTCTACCAAGAGCTCTGTAAATTCCACTAATGACCATTTAATCAAACAAAGACAATGTATATTCCAACGTCTTATCACGCATATCCCAGTTTTATAGGATAATGCCGATGGTTTAATTTGGTTCATTTTATAAAGGCTTTCTTGCCTCAGTTAATAGCCAGGTTTCCTCTCCACCCATATGTTATTGGATGTGCATTTGCCACCTTACCTTCCTCTCCTTGTCACCATACTCGATTCCCAGAGTATCCATGGCACGGACAATGGCTGCCAGCGACTGAATGGTGTTGCTGTACACCACAGGCTTGTACTGCTTCACATCGTCACCAGAGAATCCATCCTCGTGGATAATCCTGGAAAAGTACAATGCACAGTGTTACAAAGAAATTACTGAAGTAGTCCCAAAACCAGACTGTTGGTACTGCTACCGAGACTACTCCCAACATGAATATGATCATGATCACACTTTCAACAATTACTTCAAACATATACAAGTAATCTCGCTTTATTCTCTGAATATCCCTTTCAATTTAGTCTTTTCAATTTTCCCTTTTTATCCCTGATCATCTTTACAGTGTCTTCCACTTGACTTCCCTCTATTTCTTAATCCTTTTAAAAAATCTGTGCTTTTTCTTTACGCTGTTTTTTAATCTCACTACTTAGCCATCTAGCTCCAGGTCTCCAATATTAACTTACATCTAGATCAGTATCGTTCACTAGCCACATGTGGCTAATTGGGAATCCAAATGCAGCAAACTGCATTTCTGAGTACTAAATTAAAAAATGGGTAATGGATTTCATCTTTGGGCGTGTGATCTCAATACTCATATTCACACGATGTGTGAATGTGAACTTTAACCCATGTGTGTTTGTTGGTAAAAAGGAAAGACAAAAAGCAGAGTGTGTGAGTGTTTTTTCATTGTTGCGAGTGCTTTACTTCCTTAGTTACTGACTGGAGGTAGATGTTCATTAAGTAAATATACACACGTGAAGTATATTGACCTGTATGGTGTGTCTATGTAAAGGGTTTCTACTAAAATTATTGCGTGTGTCTAAAACAGTCTCACTGTGTCCACATCTGTGGCTAGTCAGCAATTTCTATTGGGCAGCAATGTTCTAGATAGTAGATATTTCATTTCATGCCTGTGCTTTTATGCATTGGTGTTCCCCTCCACTGCTGTTCAAGTGTCTCTCTCCTTCAAATTTTCCATCATCTCAGAGTCGCTACTAAATATTGGAAGAAGATTTTATTCCTGGTGTCTTTTTAACATGCTGCATTCCAGGAGCAGTCCAGTAGCAGCCCATGTTTATCTGTCCCCTTTGAAAGGTGGCCGCTATCATTCCACCTGAATTCCATTAAAATCCTTCATTAATACTTACTCTCCTTTCTCCTTGTATGTTCCAATAATTCCAAATCAATTTCCTCTTTCTGCCCTGATGTACAACAGCAATTCCCAATTGCTCTTATCACAGATTTCCACCCAAATTGACTCGGAACTCTGCCCATTCAAAGACGAACCTATTCTTCAAGTAAATGTTAGACCCTTCCTTATCAGCAATGTTACTCCTGCACCATTTTTTATCTAAATATTTTTAATCTGAGATTTTTGTTCTCATTCATACACATTGGTGGAGTGGTTGCACATTATTCACAAGAGAGTGCATTAATGCAATGAATCTGTTGGCATCCTCTGAACTTAACCCGGTCACTATGAACTGGAGAATATCCATTTTTTCTCTCTACAAATAACCTTGAAGCTCCAATACTCTTTGTATTGGTGTAAAAACACTTTACTTTGTCAATATTACAGTGATTGCTGCAATCAATTACTCATTCATTGATTTTCACCTGCTGTTTTCTCAGCTCGGTCATCATAAATACGCCACCCGTAAACCTATTTGTAGGCACGGTAGCACTTTTGCCTCCGGGTCAGAAGGCTGTGGGTTCAAACCCCACTCCAGAGACTTGAGCACATAATCTAGGCTGACACTTCAGTGCAGTACTGAGGGAATGCTGCACTGTTGGAGGTGCTGTCCTTCGAATGAGATGTGAAACCAAAGCCTAATCTGCTTGCTACAATGGTTGAGGTGGATGTTAAAGATCCCATGGTTGAATCTGAAGAAGAGCAGGGAGTTTCTCCTGTTCTTCGTGTCAAGTTCTTCCCTCAGTCAACACACCAAAAATAGATTGACTGTTAATTCATTTTGTTGCTGTGTGCAAAATGGTCACCACATTCACCTCCATAACTTCAAAGCAATTCAGAAGCACTTTGGGATAGTTCTGAGAGATATTATACGATGTTATATGAACACAGATTCTTCCTTTCTACTAAATATTGTTTCCTCTCTAGTTCTAGTTAAGTATTTCTCAATAATGCTTTGTACAAATTCAGTCTTAATTTTCCAGTCCTCTCATTATTTGGACATTGCCTTCCTTTGCTAAACAGTTAATGCCTTCTCCAAAATTCATTCCAGTTCAAACTTATTCCTTCTTTACAACCAGAAGTCAAAACCAAATATCCCACTGAACTGCATTCCATCGCTTGTCAACACTGAAAGTGGCCCAGGCGGTATTAAATTTAAATTGTTTTAGTTCAACCAAGGGCTTCAGATTAACTGTTGTGTATATCATTTATCCTAACACCTATCTTAGGCTTCTTTCAACTTATTTTATCTGCAATATCACTCACATCAGCAGTGTCATAATACACAAAACCATGCTATTTCCCTCAAGCTATATTACTTACCTAAAGTTACAGAACCGCCACAACAAATTACCGACCTTGTATTAACCTCTGAGGAAGCCCCTTTGCACCATCGTGCTCTCCGTGTACCCCTGATAACTTCATTCCATCCTAATTTCTCATAACTATAACCATATCGTTCCACTCAACCACCATATCGTTCCACTCATCTACCATATCGTTCCACTCATCTACCATATCGTTCCACTCAACTACCATATCGTTCCACTCATCTACCATATCGTTCCACTCATCCACCATATCGTTCCACTCAACTACCATATCGTTCCACTTAACTACCATATCGTTCCACTCAACTACCATATCGTTCCACTCATCTACCATATCGTTCCACTCAACTACCATATCGTTCCACTCATCTACCATATCGTTCCACTCATCTACCATATCGTTCCACTCAACTACCATATCGTTCCACTCATCTACCATATCGTTCCACTCAACCACCATATCGTTCCACTCAACCACCATATCGTTCCACTCAACTACCATATCGTTCCACTCATCTACCATATCGTTCCACTCATCTACCATATCGTTCCACTCATCTACCATATCGTTCCACTCAACTACCATATCGTTCCACTCAACAACATCTAAAGCCTCAATCTGACATTTTTATTCCCTTAAATTTGTTTCAAATTAGAACGCTCCCATCACACCAACGACTCCAGGAATACATCCTCGCCCCCCGACCAACTACTCCCAGACTACATCCTTCCCCCCCCGACCAACTACTCCCAGACTACATCCTTCCCCCCTCGACCAACTACTCCCAGACTACATCCTTCCCCCCCCGACCAACTACTCCCAGACTACATCCTCCCCCCACCAACTACTCCCAGACTACATCCTCCCCCCCACCAACTACTCCCAGACTACATCCCCCCCCACCAACTACTCCCAGACTACATCCTCCCCCCACCAACTACTCCCAGACTACACCCCCCCCCCACCAACTACTCCCAGACTACACCCCCCCCACCAACTACTCCCAGACTACACCCCCCCCACCAACTACTCCCAGACTACATCCCCCCCCCACCAACTACTCCCAGACTACATCCCCCCCCCACCAACTACTCCCAGACTACACCCTCCCCCACCAACTACTCCCAGACTACACCCTCCCCCACCAACTACTCCCAGACTACATCCCCCCCACCAACTACTCCCAGACTACACCCCCCCCACCAACTACTCCCAGACTACACCCTCCCCACCAACTACTCCCAGACTACATCCCCCCCCCACCAACTACTCCCAGACTACATCCCCCCCCACCAACTACTCCCAGACTACATCCCCCCCACCAACTACTCCCAGACTACACCCCCCCCCAACTACTCCCAGACTACATCCCCCCCCCACCAACTACTCCCAGACTACACCCCCCCCCCCAACTACTCCCAGACTACATCCCCCCCCCACCAACTACTCCCAGACTACACCCCCCCCCCCACCAACTACTCCCAGACTACACCCCCCCCACCAACTACTCCCAGACTACACCCCCCCCCCCACCAACTACTCCCAGACTACATCCTCCCCCCACCAACTACTCCCAGACTACACCACCCCCCCCACCAACTACTCCCAGACTACACCCCCCCCACCAACTACTCCCAGACTACATCCCCCCCACCAACTACTCCCAGACTACATCCTCCCCCACCAACTACTCCCAGACTACACCCCCCCCCCCCACCAACTACTCCCAGACTACACCCCCCCCCACCAACTACTCCCAGACTACACCCCCCCCCACCAACTACTCCCAGACTACATCCCCCCCCCACCAACTACTCCCAGACTACATCCTCCCCACCAACAACTCCCAGACTACATCCCCCCCCCACCAACTACTCCCAGACTACATCCCCCCCCCACCAACTACTCCCAGACTACATCCCCCCCCACCAACTACTCCCAGACTACATCCTCCCCACCAACTACTCCCAGACTACATCCCCCCCACCAACTACTCCCAGACTACATCCCACCCCCACCAACTACTCCCAGACTACATCCTCCCCCCCACCAACTACTCCCAGACTACATCCCCCCCCACCAACTACTCCCAGACTACATCCCCCCCCACCAACTACTCCCAGACTACATCCCCCCCCCACCAACTACTCCCAGACTACATCCCCCCCCACCAACTACTCCCAGACTACATCCCCCCCACCAACTACTCCCAGACTACATCCCCCCCCACCAACTACTCCCAGACTACATCCCCCCCCCCACCAACTACTCCCAGACTACATCCCCCCCCCACCAACTACTCCCAGACTACATCCCCCCCCACCAACTACTCCCAGACTACATCCCCCCCCACCAACTACTCCCAGACTACATCCCCCCCCCACCAACTACTCCCAGACTACACCCCCCCCACCAACTACTCCCAGACTACATCCCCCCCCACCAACTACTCCCAGACTACATCCCCCCCCCCACCAACTACTCCCAGACTACATCCCCCCCCCACCAACTACTCCCAGACTACATCCCCCCCCCACCAACCTACTCCCAGACTACATCCCCCCCCCACCAACTACTCCCAGACTACATCCCCCCCACCAACTACTCCCAGACTACATCCTCCCCCCCACCAACCTACTCCCAGACTACATCCCCCCCCACCAACTACTCCCAGACTACATCCTCCCCCCCACCAACTACTCCCAGACTACATCCCCCCCACCAACCTACTCCCAGACTACATCCCCCCCCACCAACTACTCCCAGACTACATCCCCCCCCCACCAACTACTCCCAGACTACATCCCCCCCCCACCAACTACTCCCAGACTACATCCCCCCCCACCAACTACTTCCCAGACTACATCCCCCCCACCAACTACTCCCAGACTACATCCCCCCCCACCAACTACTCCCAGACTACATCCTTCCCCCCCCACCAACTACTCCCAGACTACATCCCCCCCCACCAACTACTCCCAGACTACATCCCCCCCCACCAACACTTCCCAGACTACATCCCCCCCCCACCAACTACTCCAGACTACATCCCCCCCCCACCAACTACTCCCAGACTACACCCCCCCCCACCAACTACTCCCAGACTACACCCCCCCCACCAACTACTCCCAGACTACATCCCCCCCCACCAACTACTCCCAGACTACATCCCCCCCACCAACTACTCCCAGACTACATCCCCCCCCCCCAACTACTCCCAGACTACACCCCCCCCCCACCAACTACTCCCAGACTACATCCCCCCCACCAACTACTCCCAGACTACATCCCCCCCCCACCAACTACTCCCAGACTACATCCCCCCCCCACCAACTACTCCAGACTACATCCCCCCCACCAACTACTCCCAGACTACATCCCCCCCCCACCAACTACTCCCAGACTACATCCCCCCCCCCAACTACTCCCAGACTACATCCCCCCCCCCCAACTACTCCCAGACTACAACCCCCCCCCACCAACTACTCCCAGACTACATCCCCCCCCACCCAACTACTCCAGACTACACCCCCCCCCACCAACTACTCCAGACTACACACCCCCCCACCAACTACTCCCAGACACATCCCCCCCCCCAACTACTCCCAGACTACACCCCCCCCACCAACTACTCCCAGACTACATCCCCCCCCCACCAACTACTCCCAGACTACATCCCCCCCCACCAACTACTCCCAGACTACATCCCCCCCCCCAACTACTCCCAGACTACACCCCCCCACCAACTACTCCCAGACTACACAACCCCCCCCCGCCCCACCAACTACTCCCAGACTACATCCCCCCCCCACCAACTACTCCCAGACTACATCCTCCCCCACCAACTACTCCCAGACTACATCCCCCCCCACCAACTACTCCCAGACTACATCCCCCCCCCACCAACTACTCCCAGACTACATCCCCCCCCCCCAACTACTCCCAGACTACATCCCCCCCACCAACTACTCCCAGACTACATCCTCCCCCCCAACTACTCCCAGACTACATCCCCCCCACCAACTACTCCCAGACTACATCCCCCCCCCCACCAACTACTCCCAGACTACATCCCTCCCCCCCACCAACTACTCCCAGACTACATCCCCCCCCCCCACCAACTACTCCCAGACTACATCCTCCCCCCCCAACTACTCCCAGACTACATCCCCCCCCACCAACTACTCCCAGACTACATCCTCCCCCCCCAACTACTCCCAGACTACACCCCCCCCACCAACTACTCCCAGACTACATCCCCCCCACCAACTACTCCCAGACTACATCCCCCCCCCCCCACCAACTACTCCCAGACTACAACCCCCCCCACCAACTACTCCCAGACTACATCCCCCCCCCACCAACTACTCCCAGACTACATCCTCCCCACCAACTACTCCCAGACTACATCCCCCCCACCAACTACTCCCAGACTACATCCTCCCCCCCCACCAACTACTCCCAGACTACACCCCCCCCCACCAACTACTCCCAGACTACATCCCTCCCCCACCAACTACTCCCAGACTACATCCCCCCCCACCAACTACTCCCAGACTACATCCCCCCCCCACCAACTACTCCCAGACTACATCCCCCCCCCCACCAACTACTCCCAGACTACACCCCCCCCCACCAACTACTCCAGACTACATCCCCCCCCACCAACTACTCCCAGACTACATCCCCCCCCCACCAACTACTCCCAGACTACATCCCCCCCCACCAACTACTCCCAGACTACATCCCCCCCCACCAACTACTCCCAGACTACATCCCCCCCTACCAACTACTCCCAGACTACATCCCCCCCCACCAACTACTCCCAGACTACACCCCCCCCACCAACTACTCCCAGACTACATCCTCCCCACCAACTACTCCCAGACTACACCCCCCCCCCACCAACTACTCCCAGACTACATCCCCCCCCCACCAACTACTCCCAGACTACATCCCCCCCACCAACTACTCCCAGACTACATCCCCCCCCACCAACTACTCCCAGACTACATCCCCCCCCCACCAACTACTCCCAGACTACATCCCCCCCCCACCAACTACTCCCAGACTACATCCTCCCCCCCACCAACTACTCCCAGACTACATCCTCCCCACCAACTACTCCCAGACTACACCCCCCCCCACCAACTACTCCAGACTACATCCCCCCCCCCACCAACTACTCCAGACTACATCCCCCCCCACCAACTACTCCCAGACTACATCCCCCCCCCACCAACTACTCCCAGACTACACCCCCCCCCACCAACTACTCCCAGACTACATCCTCCCCACCAACTACTCCCAGACTACACCCCCCCCCCCCACCAACTACTCCCAGACTACATCCCCCCCCACCAACTACTCCCAGACTACATCTCCCCACCAACTACTCCCAGACTACAACCCCCCCCCCCACCAACTACTCCCAGACTAACATCCCCCCCCACCAACTACTCCCAGACTACATCCCCCCCCCACCAACCTACTCCCAGACTACATCCTCCCCACCAACTACTCCAGACTACACCCCCCACAACCAACTACTCCCAGACTACATCTTCCCGCCCCCACCAACTACTCCCAGACTACATCCTCCCCACCAACTACTCCCAGACTACACCCCCCCCCCACCAACTACTCCCAGACTACACCCCCCCCCCCCACCAACTACGTCCCAGACTACATCCCCCCCCCACCAACTACTCCCAGACTACATCCCCCCCCCACAACTACTCCTGACTACATCCTCCCCAGGCCAACTACTCCCAGACTACACCCCCCAGCACCAACTACTCCCAGAACTACATCCTTCCCCCCCACCAACTACTCCCAGACTCTCCCCCCCACCAACTACTCCCATACTACATCCCCCCCCACCAACTACTCCCAGACTACATCCCCCCCCCCACCAACTACTCCCAGACTACATCCACCCCCCCACCAACTACTCCCAGACTACATCCCCCCCCACCAACTACTCCCAGACTACATCCCCCCCACCAACTACTCCAGACTTCATCCCCCCCACCAACATACTCCCAGACTACATCCCCCCCCACCAACTACTCCCAGACTACATCCCCCCCACCAACTACTCCCAGACTACATCCCCCCCACCAACTACTCCAGACTACATCCCCCCCACCAACTACTCCCAGACTACATCCTCCCCCCCACCAACTACTCCCAGACTACATCCTCCCCCCCACCACTACTCCCAGACTACATCCCCCCCCCACCAACTACTCCCAGACTACATCCCCCCCCCCACCAACTACTCCCAGACTACATCCCCCCCACCAACTACTCCCAGACTACATCCTCCCCCCACCAACTACTCCAGACTACATCCCCCCCCCCCCACCAACTACTCCCAGACTACACCCCCCCACCAACTACTCCCAGACTACATCCCCCCCCACCAACTACTCCCAGACTACATCCCCCCCCACCAACTACTCCCAGACTACATCCTCCCCCGCACCAACTACTCCCAGACTACATCCCCCCCCACCAACTACTCCCAGACTACATCCCCCCCACCAACTACTCCCAGACTACATCCCCCCCCCACCAACTACTCCCAGACTACATCCTCCCCCACCAACTACTCCCAGACTACATCCCCCCCCACCAACTACTCCCAGACTACATCACCCCCCCACCAACTACTCCCAGACTACATCCCCCCCACCACTACTCCCAGACTACATCCCCCCCCACCAACTACTCCCAGACTACATCCCCCCCCACCAACTACTCCCAGACTACACCCCCCCCCCCACCAACTACTCCCAGACTACATCCCCCCCACCAACTACTCCCAGACTACACCCCCCCCACCAACTACTCCCAGACTACATCCTCCCCACCAACTACTCCCAGACTACATCCCCCCCACCAACTACTCCCAGACTACATCCTCCCCCCCCACCAACTACTCCCAGACTACATCCTCCCCCCACCAACTACTCCCAGACTACATCCCTCCCCCACCACTACTCCCAGACTACATCCCCCCCCACCAACTACTCCCAGACTACATCCCCCCCCCACCAACTACTCCCAGACTACATCCCCCCCCCACCAACTACTCCCAGACTACACCCCCCCCACCAACTACTCCCAGACTACATCCCCCCCCACCAACTACTCCCAGACTACATCCCCCCCCCACCAACTACTCCCAGACTACATCCCCCCCCACCAACTACTCCCAGACTACATCCCCCCCCACCAACTACTCCCAGACTACATCCCCCCCTACCACTACTCCCAGACTACATCCCCCCCCACCAACTACTCCCAGACTACCCCCCCCCCACCAACTACTCCCAGACTACATCCTCCCCACCAACTACTCCCAGACTACACCCCCCCCCCCACCAACTACTCCCAGACTACATCCTCCCCCCCACCAACTACTCCCAGACTACATCCCCCCCCACCAACTACTCCCAGACTACATCCCCCCCCACCAACTACTCCCAGACTACATCCCCCCCCCACCAACTACTCCCAGACTACATCCCCCCCCCCACCAACTACTCCCGGACTACATCCTCCCCCCCCACCAACTACTCCCAGACTACATCCTCCCCACCAACTACTCCCAGACTACACCCTCCCCCCACCAACTACTCCCAGACTACATCCCCCCCCCCACCAACTACTCCCAGACTACATCCCCCCCCCACCAACTACTCCCAGACTACATCCCCCCCCCACCAACTACTCCCAGACTACATCCCCCCCACCAACTACTCCCAGACTACATCCTCCCCACCAACTACTCCCAGACTACACCCCCCCCCCACCAACTACTCCCAGACTACATCCCCCCCCACCAACTACTCCCAGACTACATCCTCCCCACCAACTACTCCCAGACTACACCCCCCCCCCCACCAACTACTCCCAGACTACATCCCCCCCCCACCAACTACTCCCAGACTACATCCCCCCCCCACCAACTACTCCCAGACTACATCCTCCCCACCAACTACTCCCAGACTACACCCCCCACACCAACTACTCCCAGACTACATCCTTCCCCCCCCACCAACTACTCCCAGACTACATCCTCCCCACCAACTACTCCCAGACTACACCCCCCCCCACCAACCACTCCCAGACTACACCCCCCCCCACCAACTACTCCCAGACTACACCCCCCCCCCCACCAACTACTCCCAGACTACATCCTCCCCCCCCACCAACTACTCCCAGACTACATCCCCCCCACCAACTACTCCCGGACTTCACCCCCCCCACCAACTACTCCCAGACTACATCCCCCCCCCACCAACTACTCCCAGACTACATCCCCCCCCACCAACTACTCCCAGACTACATCCCCCCCCACCAACTACTCCCAGACTACATCCCCCCCACCAACTACTCCCAGACTACATCCTCCCCCCCCCACCAACTACTCCCAGACTACATCCTCCCCCCCACCAACTACTCCCAGACTACATCCCCCCCCACCAACTACTCCCAGACTACATCCCCCCCCCACCAACTACTCCCAGACTACACCCCCCCCCCACCAACTACTCCCAGACTACATCCTCCCCCACCAACTACTCCCAGACTACATCCCCCCCCCACCAACTACTCCCAGACTACACCCCCCCCACCAACTACTCCCAGACTACATCCCCCCCCACCAACTACTCCCAGACTACATCCCCCCCCACCAACTACTCCCAGACTACATCCTCCCCGCACCAACTACTCCCAGACTACATCCCCCCCCACCAACTACTCCCAGACTACATCCCCCCCCACCAACTACTCCCAGACTACATCCCCCCCCCACCAACTACTCCCAGACTACATCCTCCCCCCCCAACTACTCCCAGACTACATCCCCCCCCACCAACTACTCCCAGACTACATCACCCCCCCACCAACTACTCCCAGACTACATCCCCCCCCCAACTACTCCCAGACTACATCCCCCCACCAACTACTCCCAGACTACATCCCCCCCCACCAACTACTCCCAGACTACATCCCCCCCCCCACCAACTACTCCCAGACTACATCCCCCCCCACCAACTACTCCCAGACTACATCCCCCCCCACCAACTACTCCCAGACTACACCCCCCCCCCCACCAACTACTCCCAGACTACATCCCCCCCCCACCAACTACTCCCAGACTACATCCCCCCCCCCACCAACTACTCCCAGACTACATCCTCCCCACCAACTACTCCCAGACTACATCCCCCCCCACCAACTACTCCCAGACTACATCCCCCCCCACCAACTACTCCCAGACTACATCCCCCCCCCACCAACTACTCCCAGACTACATCCCCCCCCACCAACTACTCCCAGACTACATCCCCCCCCACCAACTACTCCCAGACTACATCCTCCCCCCCCAACTACTCCCAGACTACATCCCCCCCCCACCAACTACTCCCAGACTACATCCCCCCCCAACTACTCCCAGACTACATCCCCCCCCACCAACTACTCCCAGACTACACCCCCCCCCACCAACTGCTCCCAGACTACATCCCCCCCCCACCAACTACTCCCAGACTACACCCCCCCCCCACCAACTACTCCCAGACTACATCCCCCCCCACCAACTACTCCCAGACTACATCCTCCCCACCAACTACTCCCAGACTACATCCTCCCCACCAACTACTCCCAGACTACATCCCCCCCCACCAACTACTCCCAGACTACATCCCCCCCCCACCAACTACTCCCAGACTACATCCCCCCCCACCAACTACTCCCAGACTACATCCTCCCCACCAACTACTCCCAGACTACATCCCCCCCCCCACCAACTACTCCCAGACTACATCCTCCCCCACCAACTACTCCCAGACTACATCCCCCCCCACCAACTACTCCCAGACTACATCCCCCCCCCACCAACTACTCCCAGACTACATCCCCCCCCCCACCAACTACTCCCAGACTACATCCCCCCCCCCACCAACTACTCCCAGACTACATCCCCCCCCCACCAACTACTCCCAGACTACATCCCCCCCCCCAACTACTCCCAGACTACAGCCTCCCCCCCCACCAACTACTCCCAGACTACATCCTCCCCCACCAACTACTCCCAGACTACATCCTCCCCACCAACTACTCCCAGACTACATCCCCCCCCACCAACTACTCCCAGACTACATCCTCCCCACCAACTACTCCCAGACTACATCCTCCCCCCCCAACTACTCCCAGACTACATCCTCCCCCCCCAACTAATCCCAGACTACATCCCCCCCCGACCAACTACTCCCAGGACTACATCCCCCCCGACCAACTAATCCCAGACTACATCCCCCCCCGACCAACTACTCCCAGACTACATCCCCCCCACCAACTACTCCCAGACTACATCCCCCCCGACCAACTACTCCCAGACTACATCCTCCCCCCCCAACTACTCCCAGACTACATCCCCCCCGACCAACTACTCCCAGACTACATCCCACCATGACCGTTCCCTGGCACCGTGTAGCGGCCCCGTTTGTTTTGTGTATTAGGTGCCTAACAGCGTGCAGTTAACAACTTCAGATGCCTCACAAAAATGACCATGGCTGCCGTGAGCACAGAGACTTGAAAAAAATTGTGCTAGGGTATGACTCTGACTCCTTCTTGTGGATAATATTGGTGGTAAAAGATCAACCAGGAGATCACCTAGTTCTTCAGATGAGAGTTTGAGAACCCCCATATTAAGCTTGTGGACAAGATGGTTAACTTTTTTGTGCTCGACTCTGAATTAGTTACTGGACATAGTTTTTTTTCCCTTTTGTGTTCCTGGTCGATATTTGAGAAACTGTGCACACCCAGCCCAGGATTTTCTCCTCGGTTTATTTTCACAGCTAGGTACACAATTTCCCAATATGAGCTGGTGTTGAACAATTCTGCTTTCCCCACACAGGTTTAGTATGTATCTCTGTCCTCATCAACTGGAAAGGATAGTGGGATTTATCCCAATGTTGAGGGCAGCTTCTCCACCAGTCTTTTTTTTTAAATGCACTTTTCCTTCTTGCTCACTTCATTTCAATCAAGATTCGCTGCCCTAAGACCTCAAAACTATGGAATTCTTAATCCCACCTCGGTTTTCTCTTCCTCTTCCAAGTTTTTACAAACCCAGGCTTGCAATCAACTGACCTCTACTTTTTGATTTATTTCACCATCTTTCAAGCCTCCATGGAGTCCTGCAGTCCGAACCTTGGCCTTTCATGTACTGTCGGTTTATCAATTTTTAAAAAGCCTCTCCTTGAGAATCGCGCAGTTGATCTTGGACTTGTACCTCTGGTGAACTATTGAATAGGATTTTCCATTGATATGTCCTTCCCATAACCTGATCTTCCCCATCTCGCAGGGCTGCAGCATACTTCTCATTAGGCCAAGCTTTTGAGCAGATGCCAATTGGCTGCTTGGATGGGAAGTGGTGTGCTGCAGTTCAAAATGTGACCCGCTCGGTTTGAGCTCAGATGGAGTTTGGGTCTTTTGATTGTTGGATGGGATGCCAGTTGGAGGCAGCAACTTCATGCTTGAGACTGTTCCAATTGGTCATCCAGCCAAACCTTGTGCTTGGTATTCCTTTCAAGATACAAATAAAAGGCCACTTGAATGTAAACCAAGTGGTGCTCAAACATACCAAACGATGCTTTGTTGAGTGCTTAATACAGTATCATTCCCCCTTTAGTGCTGCGATATCACTCCTTTCACCCAGTGTTTCTGCCCATTTAATACAGTGCTGCTGCTTAAAAGGATCATTGTTTCAAGAATAAATCGTCTGATCGGATATCATGAAAGGATACTCGATTACTCAAAAGATGAATAATTAAAATAAAATGCAGACATAAGCTTGCCAAAAGTTTTAAATTCTCACAACTTGGAACAAGATTTCAAATCCTGACTGTCAAACTTTAGTTTTTGCAGCTTATGCTGCTCCCAGGTCAAAGTTCACGTGGTTCATTCCATTCATGACCTCAGCAGCAGAAAAGTTAATCTACAAAATAATGTGAGAAGTCGCACAACACCAGGTTATAGTCCAACTATAACCTGGTGTTGTGCGACTTCTCACATTTGTCCACCCCAGTCCAACACCGGCATCTCCACATCATGGCTACAAAATAATGTAAAGCCTACCTTTCGAACTCTAATGGTGTCAACACTGGGTTTAATAAGGGCCCATTTGAAAGTTCATAAAGTACACAGTCAGCACAGGATCCATTCTGAAGGTATATTGGTGCAATTTCCTATTGGACATTCACATCCTCAAGGTCATTTAATAGATCGTGGGTATTTCAACCAGTCACAACAAGGATTTAGTCCATCACTGAGAAAAAGGTGACTGAACAATGAGAAGATCACCAATGGCTCATAATTAAGAGACCCTTACGGTCTCCCTTGGAGTGGGAGTGATTATGGTCACAGCGTTGAACAGTCTGAAGCATTACCGATAGCTACAGGGGTATTACCCATGACAGAGGACACTGATCAGGTACAATCTTTCCACTTCACATGATTGTTCATTTGGATACTGTCCTGCTCATTTTCATTGCTATAGACACACTGTGTAATTTACTCAGAAGTGGGCAGTAGTGAGCTTATTGTTGGCTGAAGTGTCAACTTGGCTCAGATGGGAGCGCTGTCAACTCAGAGTCAGAAGGTTGTGGGGTCAAGCCCCATCACCAGATTTCAGCACAGAAACAATGCTGACACTCAGTGAGCTGCTGACGGAGTTTTATGTGATCGGAGGTGCTATCTTTGGTTGAAATGCTAAACTGAGGTTCGGTCTGCCTGTTCAGATGGATATCTACATCTCACGACGCTAATCAAAGAAGAGCAGGAAGTTCTCTCGGTGTCATTCCCCCCTCACGCAACACCACTAAAAACAGATTGACTGGCCATTTATCCCATTGCTGTTTGCGGGATCTTGCCATACAGAAAAGTGACTGTTGCGTTTGCCTACAAAACAATGGCCACCGGACCTGAAACCAGTTAACTGTCTGTGAAGCACTTTGGAATATTTCTGAGAAACATGATACGGTGCCGTTTTTCTTTGAAACGATACTAAACTTGGTTCCACCCTTGTATGAATTACACTTTGAGGGCTAAGTACAGAAATGCTTTAGTAGACATCTGGGACAAAGTCAGTCTCGCCCCATTGATTATGAGCCCAAGAGGTAACTCCCTCTTACCAGTGTTTCTTTTGGGGGTGGGGGTGGGGGTGGGGGTGAAGGAGAACAGAGAGAAAAGAGAAGTCTACAGTCTGTTTTTAAAACAACTGCCAGGTTGAAAGTCCAGATGCCACTTCCCACAGCACAGTGTAAGTATGTAAAAGAAAAGAAAGACTTACATTTATACAGCACCTTAGGATGTCCCAAAGTGCTTTACAGCCAATGAAGTAATTTTGGAATGTAGTCACTGTTGTAATGCAGGGAACATGGCAGCCAATTTGCGCACAGCAAGCTCCCACAAACAGCAATGTGGTAATGACCAGATAATCTGTTTCGGTGACATTGGTTGAGGGATAAATATTGGCCAGGACACCAGGGAGAACTTCCCTACTCTTCTTCGAATAGTGCTGTGGTATCTTTTACGCCCAACTGAGAGGGCAGACAAGGCTTCGGTTTAATATCTCATCCGAAAGACGGCACATCCAACAGTTCAGCACTGCACAGGAGTGTTAACCTAGATTATGTGCTCAAAGTCTCTCTGGAGTGGGACTTGAACCCACGATCTACTGACCCGGAGGCAAGAGTGCTACCACTGAGCCACAGCTGATTATTAGTCCAAAAAAAGTAATGGGAGTCGTGTAGAAGATAAAGCTGTTGTTTAGAGCAGGTTATAAAAAACAATTCCTCACACACATTCCCATTAGCTAGGAGATGGCAAACAAAATGCCTCTTGTTGAGCCAGTACCATATTTACATGTGCTCTTCTGCTTCTATGGAAGCAATGCCACAATCCATGCTCTATCAATCCAACCAGCAAACCAATCTGAGAGTTTGTGCCTCAAAACAGACTATATAAAATAACATGAACAGGATCACAAGCTCTGACTCAATAAGCTGGATTATTAACAGATGCAGATCTGGTCCCTCAAGTGGATCACATGGAAGGTCTTCACACAATTAGTCCTCGTGTGCACAGCCAAACTGCAGGTCAGTCAGAAGATTGCTATCCTCACCCTCCCATCCAGGGAGCCAGACACTGCTGCATTAAGTCAATTCTGATAACTCTTCCCCAATTAAAGCCCAAACTCTCAGCCAATGGCTTCAAGCAAGTTTAACGCAGGACAACGTTCTAATCTAAAAGAGTGTGTGTAAGTGTTGGTTTTGGGCTAGCTATCCAAGCCCCAGTTGCGATGATTCCAGCTAAATTGGGGTTGTGCACACCAGTGGCTCCAGCCATCTGACGCTGGCAGTGCAGAGGCGGGTTACGCCAACTTTTACCATCCAAAGCCTGCCCCTGAATTTCGGCCACTGGAAAAATGGAGCTTTCCGCGGAATCAGTCGCGAGGTCAGGGACCCGGTTTTACAACCCGCCCCCACTTGGACCTCCTGCTGTTGACTTTGAACCCAGGAGTTCCAGCATGTTTTCATTCAAGTGACAGACCCCGAGAACTCGCTGCTGTCTGTGGCACGCCTCAGTTAGGTTTACTTTATCCAGATGCAAGAAAACGCCGTACATTTGCACGTTCAGCTCTGTGAAATGATATTTGTGAGAATATTATTTTTCCCCTTTTACATAATAAACTAGGCAGACACAAACTATGATTCAGAATGCTTCTGTCCATTTCAAACACTGAATATTGAGAAGTGCTCAGGGAATGTAGTGATCCAGAAAATATCTCCATCCTTCATAGTATCACCTCAATGACAAGCTATCATTTCACCTCACTGTTTGCTGCTCCTGCTACTTTGATGTACCAGCCTTAAATGACAAGGCGGCATGCCACAGACTGCAAAACCTTTGTGCAGTTTGCCGATTTCCTATCATTCACCCGTTTTACAATGGACCCTTTCCTTGTGAGTCTAAACGCACAGTATATAGGAATAAGCAGACAGATGTGAATCATGCAGTGTGCTTTACAAATATACTGTAAAACTGAAGAAAATAAAATGTATAGATAATCTTAAACTAGAATGAGTCTGCTCTTTACAGTAGCACACATACAAACACCAATTAAAACAGGGACTGGTTGGGCTGAACGGCATATTTCCGTGTTGTAATTTCTAGGGACTCACTCCCACCTTCCCTGCCTATTACACCGACACTCGAAACACGAAAGCCTGGAAATTATTGCTAGCGATGCTATGGTACAAACGCTTACCATATTTGTATCACATTCCTCTCATGTCAAGGGTCAGCCTTGGCTCAGTGGGTAGCACTCTCACCTCGAGTCAGAAGGTCGTGGGTTCAAGCCCCACACCAGAGACTTGAGCACCGTCACTTCTGTGCAGTACTGAGGGAGTGCGGCACTGTCTTTTGGATGAGATGTTAAACCGAGGCCCAATCTGCCCTTTCATGTGGACATTAAAAGAATCCTATGGCATTATTAAAAGAGCAGGAGAGTTTGCCCTCAGCATCACTAAAACAGAATATCTGGTCATTTGTCGCATTGCTGTTTTTAGGACCTTGCTGTGTGAAAATTAGCTGCCGCGTTTCCTACATTACAACAGTGACTTGAAAATACTTGATTGGCTGTAAAGCGCTTTGGGACGTCCTGAAAGGCACTATATAAATGCGAGTTCTTGCTTTCCTTCTTTCTCTTTCCGCGTTTTTACCAAAGGTAGAGAAAGAAATTTATTGCAGATACATTAGGCATTCATATTACAGAATCACTCAGAATTTCCAGGCTAACATCTTCAGCACACAGTGCGTTGAGATGGAATCTGTTGAGGAGGAGAACTCACTGCCCCTGCAGAGTGCACCTTTCACCTGTCCTCTGCAGCATGCGACTCGGACTAAAACCTCCGACCCCACATCCACACACCCCTCCCTGACCGAGCAGCAGTCTGGTCAACAACTGTTGCATTTGTTGTGTAGATCTGCAGGCATAAAGTTTGGTCATAATCGGAGAACAATGACACACAAGTTTATGATTATGTAAGTCGCACTGAGGTGACAAACGACGGCAAACTTGCACTTCTGAAGCTCATTTGCAGGACTGTTTATAGCCATTACACACTCACTCACTGTGAATTACTTCAGCTATCATGGGCGACTATGACACTATATACAAATTCCACCCTGCGATTTGTTTCATGTTGAACACAACTGCACTAAGCCAACCAAATCTCAGCAGCGGGGAAGAGATGGTCAATACCATTAACAGCAGCAGGATGGAGAGTGAAGGAGTAACAAGGCTGGTAAGAACAGCAGTGAAATGGAGCATGAGCAAGAGCAGTGGGAAGGAAAGTTGGCCGAGGAGATGAAAATGCTCTGACCTTCAGTCAAAGACAGATGGTCTGGGATCAACGAGGAGTCCAGGGGCCAAAAATATTTTCATTATCTCGTAAGACCCAGGAGCCAAAGAAAAAAAGGCAACTGTAAATCACGCACAAGAGAGAACTGGGACCATCAGCAGCCAGCGCGACAAGAACTGGTACAGCGTACCAGACGGTCACAGCCCACTTTAACCCTGGTTAACACAGACAATCGACTTACTCGATCTTTAATGAAGAGTACTTTTGTAACTGGACCAAAGGACAGTTATTCTTGCAGTTAATCCCCATCATTTTTACTGTTACGTACACAGAATAGTAAACCTTGACAGTACTGTTTAATCCAAGCCCTAGGCTAGCTCAGAGCAGGCCATTATATATTGGCTTACTTGCCATTAAGTTAACGCCTCACCACAAGTGTGTAGAGGGTGCATACTGCAATACAACTTAACCTCTTACTCACTGTGGGGTGTTTGTGGAAGAGCTCCCCTGCACGTTATGTGTAAAGAAAATGGTAAACTCTTTACATACAGCAAGGCTTACAGTTTATCCCCATACAGGTACTTCAATCGGTGACTGAAAATATTGGGTATCCACGTGTGACGAGTAAACTCAGATTATGGCTACTTACTGTTTTACTTATTGTGCTCACGATAATCCTGCAAAGGTATAGTAATGACGTGGCCAACAAAGCATTTACATTTTATTCTAGGCAATGAAGTAACAAAGTGAAAAACTACATCTCAAATGCTCTCATTTTCCTATGAAACAGACTTGAAACTTTAAAGATGCCTCGTTTAAGTCATCAGTGTGAACCTGAAGTAAAATAAACTGGAAAGCAGCAGCATGTCCCCATCACAAGCCCGTACACTGGGATTCGCAGGGCCCTACGCTGGAAAACCTGGCGCTGGAAGTTCGGAACCAAGTCATCTCTCCATGGTGGACTCGGTAATCCAATAGCTGAATTGAGCAGGTCTGCAACACTGGTGTTGATGATTGACCAGCCAGCCTGACTCACTAATGGAAGCCTGGAGGGGTAGACCAGTCACTGGGGCTGCCATGGTTTCCACTAGGCTCCAGCTAACCCAACAAGCCTAATCGGTAGAGTGGTCCTAACTTGACAAGACCTGTCAAACTCCACCAGTATTCCAGTGCACATTTGGAGGTCCCCCAGCCTCAGCTCTACCAACCTGTGCTGAAGCTCTCTGGTAAGTGGGATACGTTCCTGTGTGGAGACAATGTAGCTTGATCTGGAGAATCAAACGTGAATGGATTTCCTGACCATTAGACAACCAGGTGATCGAGAAAAGAAAAAATCCCATTTCAGAGACAACTGGGGATTGTGGGGAGGGGCCCGAGCTCTCGGGGGGATTGCGGGGAGGGGCCCGAGCTCTCTGGGGGGACCGGGGGAGGGCCCGAGCTCTCGGGGGGATTGCGGGGAGGGGCCCGAGCTCTCTGGGGAGGGGCCTGAGCTCTCGGGGGATTGTGGGGAGGGGCCCGAGCTCTCTGGGGAGGGGCCCGAGCTCTCGGGGGATTGCGGGGAGGGGCCCGAGCTCTCGGGGGATTGCGGGGAGGGGCCCGAGCTCTCGGGGGATTGCGGGGAGGGGCCCGAGCTCTCTGGGGGGAGGGGCCCGAGCTCTCTGGGGGGAGGGGCCCGAGCTCTCTGGGGGTTGCGGGGAGGGGCCCGAGCTCTCGGGGGAGGGGCCCGAGCTCTCTGGGGATTGCGGGGAGGGGCCCGAGCTCTCTGGGGAGGGGCCTGAGCTCTCGGGGGATTGCGGGGAGGGGCCCGAGCTCTCTGGGGGTTGCAGGGAGGGGCCCGAGCTCTCGGGGGAGGGGCCCGAGCTCTCGGGGGAGGGGGGGGAAGGGGCCCGAGCTCTCTGGGGGGCGTTAGGGGCCCGAGCTCTCTGGGATCTAATGTAGCTTTTCTCACTCGCACAGAGTCTGTTGTTGCTATTTTTTCGATCAGATTTGGATAAATCTTCAACTGATCTGAATGTCCATTCCCTAAAATACTAAATGCAAAATAGTAAAACTTTTTGAATAATATAATTTGGAACAGCTGGCTGACACGGTCGTAGGCTCCCTGGAGAGCTACTATGTCTGCATCAGCTCAGGGTTTGGAGACTTCAGTTAGCTCCATCAGGAATGTGACCAGTAACATGACTGTTAGTCTTCTGCACTCACACAAAGTGCTCATCTGCTAGGGCCGGACTTTGTGCGAGTCCAGAAGACTGGGTGGGGTGGGGGTATGTTAACTGCCAACGGGTAAAGCGCTGGTTTCAGATAGATTCTTGTCCGTCTGCACCAGAATATGGCCATGGCGATTTGAACCGCCGGGCCTCAGTAACATGCCACCAGCCAACCTCCCGGTGGGAAGCAGCTGCCAGCCTGCGGACATTCAGGTGGCCCTCGGCCCTCGGCCCTCGACACTCAGGTTAAGTGTGAGGAAGGGAGTTCCGGGGGGAGTCTTGCGGTACGGAAGGGGGAAGCACTCCTGCTCCTCCTTGCCCCACAAAAGGAAAGTAGAAAACTCAGTGAATGGCCTCTTCTGCTTCTGATCCTCTTCCCACTTGACTTTACCTGGCGGGAAAGCCGCAGCAGATTCCCCGCTCAGGTCGGAGTCCGATGACAGCATCGGACCCTAATCTGCATATTTAAAGATGGACTCCGCGGGTTTCCAGCAGGTGCCTTTACTGCGTGCTCAGAAGAGCAGGTTAAAATTGAAGATGACGGGGTCCAGCCGGGACATCGGTGGGCAAGTCTCCTGGTCAATTTTAACTGCTTACCTGCCTGGTGAGCTGGTAGGGTTAAAATCAACCCAGCGATCTTTGTTTAAGGTGGAGCCAGGCTTATTGAACACCTGTGATTTTCACAGCTACGGCGCGTGGGGACCGGGTAGCGGGGAGAATTTTGTGACCTCGCTACCGTCAGACGCACCACTGGCGATTTGTTGCTTTGCACATTTAAAAATCAAGCAGCAAAAGGGATTGTGGAACACCAAGCTGGCTATACTCGAGAACCAAAAGGGTAAAATCCGCCTTTCTCGGCAAAGCAGACTTTCAACAGAGTTATTTTTGTGATAAAATGCGATCTGCTCACGTGGGCCTGCGGCTTAACAAAGAAATAGCGTCACGGCACCGGCTCTTGGCAGAGGACACCAGCTTTACATTCAGGATTGCGAGTGATGGCGGCAGAACCGCGCATCTGCTGAAACTACCTGCAGCGGGAGCATGCGGTGCTGCAGTCTGTACTCACACTGGAGCCCATTAATGGCTCTGTTGTCATTTGCTCAAACACTAATCCACTGATTCATCTGAAAGCCTCAACATTTCACCGGTCACACAACAATATTTAAGCAGAAGCCCTGCGACTACAACATTTTCTTAGGCGTCGCAGTATACTGTCACGTTATACTTTATACTGCCGGCTTCTGATGTGAACACTCCCCTAGTGAACACTCCCCTAGTGAACACTCCCCTACAGATTGTGGAGAATTAGTTCGCTAGCCGGAGTGCACTGCAACCATTTTCTTTTTTAAAACACGCACAAAATCGAGTGACTGGAGCACAAACTTTAGGCTGACACTCCAGTGCATTACTGAGGGAGTGCTGCACGGTCGGAAGTGCCGTCTTTCAGAATAAGACGTTAAAAGGGCAGATGGGGCCTTGGTTTAAGTGGACATAAATGACCCCACGGCACTATTTTGAAGAGCAGCAGGGGAGTTCTGGCCAATATTTATCCCTCAACCAACATCACTAAAACAGATGATCTAGTCATAATCTCAATGCTGTTTGTGGGACCTTGCTGTGTGCAAATGGAAAGACGTAATGGGTGAAATTCTTCTCCACAATCCTACCCGAAATCTGGTGGGATCACAGCAGAGAAAATTCGGGCGGTGAGGCCTAACTTGTCCCACTTACCCCCCAAACCCCCACCTCCCCCCCAGTCTGGGAGTCCTATTGGCTCCTTCTTCCCCACCCACTGTGTGCAAATGGCGGGGGGGGTGGCGTGTTCCCAAAGGATTTTACTCCCATCTGTCCTAATTACCGTTGCTTCCCGGAGCCGCCCCGTGGAAGGTGGGCGTTATGGTCGCCAAACCTCCTGGAATTACAAATTAGTCTCCCAGGCACCTTCAAAGTGAATACTGAATGGTGAATGAGAATAATCACGTTGTCAGCCTCTCATTAGTTTCATACATTCCTAGAGACTCTATAATCTGACCAATGACTGAATAACCAAGGCAACACACACTTGCCCTCTCTCAACCATCTTATTGGTGTACGGATGCTGCGAGTAAAGGAGTTTCAGTCCTTAATTCCATTAAATCATGTGTTGAAACCTCCTGGAATATGTCCAGAGCTGGCAACACTGGTGGCAGTAGACCCCCCACCCCTCCTCTGAAATGGTAGTAAAGGCCCAGAGTTCACCCAACGGAGGGAAGGGGCCTTGTAGCAACCACCCCTCCTTCCAGTCGGCACCAAATGCTTAACTGCTGAAGGCCACGGTCTTGATTGAAGCCTTCAGTGGGTGCCTTCAGTCTGATCTTCGGACGCTTCTGCCCCCCTGAAGGAGCACCGTCTCCTCCTCTGGTGCTGCTGCTGCACTGCTAGAGTTTCCTTGGATGCATTGGCAGATTCCCCCTTGATGCTGGGAATCTTGTCCATATTGAATGAGCAACGTCCCAAGAGAATGGGTTGTTTGGGGGTGGGGGGTTGGTTGGGGGAAGGTTACAGGGGAGGCAGTGGAAGTGGAAGAGAGCAACCTTTTCTAATCAGGCCTCAACCTTTACAGCTGGAAAAATCTCAGGAGCAGGGATGCAGCCTGTTACTGCACTGATGCGCCACGGCAAGCACTACAGATTTTTGCAATCCCCCCCCGGACACAAGCTCACGGAGGGATCAGACGGAGATCAAGCACTTCCTTAGTGTGACGGTGGGGAAATCGAAGCCTCAGCCACTCCTGGGTCATCAGCACAGGCTATTTGGAGAACAGTTTGAAGTTGGGAGATGGTGCTATAAAAATCAAATAGAGGGAGTACAAGACATGACAAAAATCACTGATGTTAATGCTTTTGGGCAGTGAGAAATAACTGGACACCCTGCTGCATGTGGGCAGTGCCACCTCACCAGGACGTGCAGCTTCTTAATATTATTCTTACCCATTTTCAAACCACTTTACACATTTACACACCAGTCACTTTACTGGAGAGGTATTTCCTGAGTCTTTCGAGTAGGTCCTTCCTTTGGTAACATTTATTGACTTCCTACCATCCAGCCCAGTGAATCTAATCTTCACACTGACTATTGATTTATTGGATTTCTTCCGGCTACCATGACTGAATTCACCCCAAGACATCATCAGACAGATTTGATTAATTATCACATGGCTCCGAGGAAGAGGAAAATTGCTTCCCATGCAATCCACACTCAGTCTGAGTTATTAAAATCTCAATTCACTCCTCTGGTTTAGAGCCAAAGTGTGAACCTGGTTCAAGCTCATGTTTCTATTTCATAGAAAGTAGCAGGAGAAAGACTTTATCCAAGTGGGTTCTCACCCAGAATTACTGAGGGTATGGCTCGTGCTGTCAGTGAAAGTCCAACAGAAGTCTGGTCAACTCCGATCTGGGGCTGGATTTGTTCTTCTTATAAAAGTGCTTGGTTTGTTCTTATTAACTATTTAGATTACACAAAAAATATAAACAAGGTGCACCGCAACTTAATTTGAGTTCATCTCAAGGCTGTGCCGTTCCAACCAGGAGTTCAGGCCCAGGGCAATTTCCTTCCATCCTGGAGATCATGAGTTCCTATAGTTGCCTCTCTTTCTGTTCTGAAGGCCTTGATTTATGCCCCCAAGGCTGCTAGTCCATTCAGCTTTGGTACCAGTATCAGCTGTGGCTCAGTGGGTAGCACTCTCTCCTCTGCGTCAGAAGGTTGTGGGTTCAAGTCCCACTCCAGAGACTGGAACACATAAATCTAGGCTGACACTCCAGTGCAGTACTGAGGGAGTGCTGCACTGTCGGAGGTGCCGTCTTTCAGATGAGACATTAAACCGAGGCCCCGTCTGTCCTCACAGGAGGACGTAAAAGAATTCATGGCGCTATTCGAAGAAGAGCAGAGGAGTTATCCCCAGTGTCCTTGCCAATATTTATCCCTCAATCAAAAACAGATTATCTAGTCATTATCATATTGCTGTTTGTGGGAGCTTGCTGTGCGCAAAATGGCTGCCACATTTCCTACATTACAACAGTGACTACACTTCAAAAGTACTTCATTGGCTGTAAAGTGCTTTGGGACGTCCTGTGGTTGTGAAAGGCGCTATAGAAATGCAAATCTTTCTTTTCTTTTTACCACTGTTTGGAAGTGTGACTCTCAACCCTTGCCCACAGCGTGCCTGTATTTGACTTCTGTTCCACTTGTATTCAATCTGCATTTGAGCTAGACGTATCCCGTCTTTAACTTTCATCTGGACTCTCCGTGTATACTTTCAGTGCAAGGTGGGGTGCAAAGGCAATGCAGAAAACACTCCTCTCCAACAGAGACATGGACCGTGTACAGCAAGCACCTCAAACCCGGCACTAAGCTCATGATCTACAGAGCAGCAGTGATACCCGCCCTGCTGTATGCCTCAGTGACATGGACCATGTACAGCAGGCAGCTCACAGCACTGGAGAGGTACCACCAATGCTGCCTCCGCAAGATCCTGCAAATCCATTGGCAGGATAGGCGCATCAACGTCAGTGTTCTCGCTCAGGCCAACATCCCCAGCATCGAAGCTTTGACTATGTTCGATCAGCTCCAATGAACGGGTCACATTGTCCGCATGCCCGATACGAGACTCCCAAAACAAGCGCTCTACTCGGAGCTCCGACACGGCAAGAGAGCCCCAGGTGGGCAGAGGAAACGCTTCAAGGACACCCTCAAAGCCTCCTTGAAAAAGTGCAACATCCCCACCGACAGCTGGGAATCCCTGGCCCAAGACCGCACAAAGTGAAGGAGAAGCATCCGGGAAGGCGGCAAACACCTCGAGTCTCTTCGCCGGGAGCAAGCGGAAGGCAAGCGCAAACAGCGGAAGGAGCACACGTCATCCCAAGCACGCCACCCACCCGCCCCTTCAACCACCGTCTGCCCCACCTGTGACAGAGACTGTAGGTCCCGCATTGGACTCATCAGTCACCTGAGAACTCATTTTTAGTGTGGAAGCAAGTCATCCTCGGTTCTGAGGGACTGCCTAAGAAGAAAGACAATGCAGAAAACACTCCTTTCCAACAGACTTCTATTACCCTCTCAAATAACCCATCACTGGTGTGAATACAAGTCCAGTTTAGAATTCCAAGTTGAGTCTCCAAGTTGGGGTTCTAATATGCTAATGTTGTAATTATCAAGCCGCCCCCGCCCCCCCCACTCAACTGTTCTGGTCAGGATTCGAGAGTTGCTGCCTCCCTCCAAATGCTGCTTTTATTGTTCCCGCCGCACCCATGACCCCTGGTACTAACCGAGGCTCTTGTGCTCCACACAGTCACTATTAAAGATGTCATATGATCTCATTCTAATTGCAGTCCTTTGTCCCGGGGAAGGCGCTCCATGGCATCAATCTCGCAGCTGTGCTGAGTGGATCTGAACTGTGGCAATAACACTGTGAGCGAACACGTGGCTCGCTCACAATAAAGAAGTGACTTTGTCAACCGGCTCATTCGATCAGCTCCTCTCCTGTCACACAAGATTTATTTATAAGCCTCTCATAAGCTGTGATAGGAACAAGAGAAAGCTGTGTTTCATTTTTTTTTTGTGCTATTCTGCCGTTTACAGTGAAAGAGATATTGTCGGTTATTGTAATTTAATCCATGAGCTGGCGAGGAGTTGAACAACAGCACCAAGAGACAACTCCCTTCAATCGTCTCTCCACCTTGTAGCTGCTGACCTTCATCTGGTGCCGCTCCACCACAGTGTGGCTAAGATCAAGTACTGTGTGCTGTGGGGGATCAAACCTGCATCCCAGTGCCATAGCACATGCACTAGAGTTTTCAACTACCATGACCACTCAAACTTTATTTATTATTTTTTAAAACGAGCAACACACTTAAAAGGATAATTAAGAGAATGAAAGCCAACCAACCTTCTCACCCTACATTGAGTAAGTTTTTGAATTTGTTAGCTAATCTCCTGTGGCACTGCTCATAAAATGTCAGAGGATGCATTCGGACAGAACAGTACACCACGTAAAGCACAATGTATTGTTTTTCTGAAGTTTAAGATTACAAAGTCTAATTGCTGTTAAGTAAACACTGGGTAAGTTCCAACAGGTGTCAGTTAAGAAGCTGCTGTTAAGTAAACACTGGGTGAAAAGAGTTCAATTAAAAAGGTGGCAGACATTCAAGCCCTGGTTTTAAATCCTCGGCAGCATGAGGCCCGGGAGATTTCGACTCATGCAGAAATCACCAGAAAAATCAAATTCGACAGATCTGCAAAGTTTGAGATTTGAGTTCTTAGTCCACCGTCAATATTCTAAAGCTCCAATATTTCAACAATGCAACTGGAGAAGGGAGTCAGATCTCCCGGACAAAGAAGGTAGTTCTGGTCTAGTTAGAAGCAGGACACACAAATTTGAGATGATGTTTGAGGGGATTATTGTAATGCATTCCATAAAAAATGCATTCAGAAGCTAACAATGTCGCAATAACTACAGAGATAGATTAGAAAGGTCTGAGAGGACACTCTAAGATAGTGAAGAGCAGGAGAACCGTACACAACAGTCTGGTCACACCTGCACTGTACACTGAGCTACACGGAGTGATAAATCCAGGCCGTTTCAATATTTGTTGCACAGACCTTTACTAACTGATGGATGAGATCTTATGTATTTTATATACTATTTTGAAGAGCTGTGAAGTCTCCACAACAGACGCAGGCCTGGTTTCCTCCCTTTAACAAACGCAAATCTAAACTCCAGTACAGTTGTGCAAAATACTAAAGCTGAACTTGGTCGCCTTGAAAATGAGGTTCTCTCCTTCTTCAGCGCCCACTGGGATGAGTGCAAAATAATTCATTTCTCATCGCCATACTTTATACAGGGGCCTTACCATCACATGTGAAGTCGCTGATACGGTCACTGTGGGTGACCTGAATTGCTCTCCTATTCTATTTACAGGAGTCGATTTTAACTCTGCCCTCTAGCGGAGCCCAGGCAGACAGTTAAAATGATGGCAGCGGTTTACCCTCTCCGATCCCACTGCCTTCCCGCAGGTCAGAATTTTAACTTGTTCTTTAGAGCAGGCAAGTGGGAATCCTGCTTTATATATGCGGATCCAACCCCGATGAGGAGCTCATCAGGGCCCGACTACAATTTTAATCTTTATTTCCATTCCCTTGTGGGCCGGGTGGAGCAGGAGTGCTCCAAGGGCCCCACAAGCAAACCTTGGGCCTCCCCTGCCCCGAGCTTCCCTCCCCCAATGCCCTCCCAACCCTCTCCCCCTAACCACTTACCCCACCGCCAGGGATCGTTCCATCAGGCCCCTGGCGGTGGGCTCCTGCCGCCCGAAGTCCCGCTCAGCGAGCGCTTCCCGCTCACGTGGCCCAAGAGCTAAAATCTCCCAGGTCTCACACTATGGAGGGCCCGATGGAGTCCAGTCCACCTTGGCACAATTCCCGCCAGGAGTTAAAAATCAGGCCTACAGACTCTGAGTAGATAATATAAGTGGGTCTGGGGTCCACTGGTGCTTGCTGGATTGCCTAGGAGGGGCGAGAGAGCAGGTTTTTGCCAGAGGACTCCTGAACTGGCTGCAAGTCTCTTTCTTTGCCTATCCCTAGTGGTGGGGGAAATGGGATGGTTGGTGCATGGAGATGATGAAGTCAGCTGAAAGTTAGGGGTCAGCACATATGGGGCTGACTGCCTTTGCTCCAAAACAAAGCTTACATAGTGGCAAAAAAAACCAAAAAGGGAAAATACTCGGGGTACAGACTCCAAGATAATAAACCAGAAATGTTGTGTTCGACTCCCATCAGCATCTCACATCCACCATGAACTCTGCTGGGCTTTGTTCAACCCCAGAAAAACAAATGACACAATGTTCATTTTAACCGGCAATAACCAAGAGTACAGCATGCAAGTCATCCCGAGATTCCACTGATTCAACAGCGTACAGATTCCCGACTGAGTAACTGTGGAGAGTTCCTGTGTATTCAGCAGGGTGACGTTTATTTCTTGTGTAATGGTGCTGACTTGCAGCTTATCCATAACAATAAGGATTACTCTCGTATCACTATCGAATTCCTAGTAATGTCACAGGATGAAGGTTAACAGGATGAAGATGTAGCTCCATGAATTCCGATACCCTCCTGACTGGCGGAGAGCATTCCATTTCTCTTATTTTCTCCTCTCCCCCTCTGTAGGCTGCAGCCCCACATTCTGTACTCAATGGACAAGACTGCCACTGTACAGATCATCGTACACATCTTGCTCTGTACGCCTCATAACCGTGCCACAGCAGGGATCACCGGAAACTCCAATCTGGTGCACCACTTACCACCAGGATAGTATGTTCGTGCAAACTGAGATCACAGTCCCAGGCCTGGTAACCCACGAGGTGAACTCTTGGTGCTGAAGGTGGGAGACCTATTTGATTGACTCCAGGAAAATCACTGCTTCTAGGCCATTTTTAAGCAACACTTCCTGGGGAGTTTTGATAGAGTAAATAAGGAGAAACTGTTTTCACTGGCAGAAGGGTCAGTAACACATTTAAGGTAATTGGCAAAAGAACCAGATGGGAGATGAGTTTTTTTTTATGCAGCGAGTTATGATGACTGGAATTGACTGCCTGAAAAGGAATTCAATAGTAACTTTCAAAAGAGAATTGGATAAATACTTGAAGGGGAAAAAATTACAGGCCTATGGGGAAAGAGCAGGGAGCGGGATTAATTGGATAGTGCTACCAAAGAGCCGGCACAGGCACGATGGCCTCCTTCTGTGCTGTAAGATTCTATGACTTCCCATAAGCACGTTTAGTCTGTTTCTTTATTGATGGACGTTGAGTTGCTACAATGCCTTACATAAGAACATAAGATGTAGGAGCAGGAGTCGGTCATTTGGCCCCTCGAGCCTGCTCCGCCATTCAATAAGATCATGGCTGATCTGATCTTGGCCTCAACTCCACTTCCCTGCCTGCTCCCCATAATCCTCGACTCCCTAACCATTCAAAAATCTGTCTATCTCCACCTTAAATATATTCAATGACCCAGCCTCCACAGCTCTCTGGGGAAGAGAATTCCAAAGATTCACGACCCTCTGAGAGAAGAAATTCCTCTTCATTTCCGGTTTAAATGGGTGACCCCTTATTCTGAAATTATGCCCCCTAGTTCTAGATTCCCCCACGAGGGGAAACATCCTCTCTGCATCTACCCTGTCAAGCCCCTTCACAATCTTATATGTTTCAATAAGATCCCCTCTCATTCTTCTAAACTCCAATGAATATCGGCCCAACCTTTCGTCATAAGACAACCCCTTCATCTCCGGAATCAACCTCGTGAACCTTCTCTGAACTGTCTCCAATGCAAGTATATCCTTCCTTAAATAAGGAGACCAAAACTGTACGCAGTACTCCAGGTGTGGTCTCACCAATGCCCTGTACAGTTGTAACAGGACTTCCCTACTTTTATACTCCATTCCCTTGACTGTTTCCAAAATAATTTGCTGAGAGCCCGTATTTCAGTAATAACTAGAAACAGTTAGACGACTCCTAGCGTTGAACTCAAAAAGTCTCTAATGAAATTGTACACATCCGTTAGCTGTTATTCAAACCTTAGTGCTTTCCCCCAAAATGAATCTGTTGATAAAATGCTTAATGAGCACATGAAATATTTCAATCCTGGTGCAAATAACTCCAGTGTTATTCTAGTATTAGATCCGCTTGCATCAAAAAAACTGTGTTCTTCTGTAAAATACTCAAGGTGTGCGGCTTCAATGGCTATCTTGTTAAAATAAAAACATTTTAGTCACTGCCTAGTATAGCCCTGTCTGCGTTAGTAGGTATGTGACTGGATCAAAACATCAACAGGACTATTACCGACAAGGGCAATACTCCAGTAAATACCGAAATAAGCCCAAAGTATTCCGGAAAATACATCCAGTGGGAATGGACGGAACGTTGAGTATATAATAAATACCCCAGGGCAGTAATCCACTTAAGCGCATCAAATGAAGCCTAGTGATCTTGGCCTGGCCTGCAGGGACAGGTGCAGCGGGGGGAGGGGGGGGGGAGCACCGGCCATTGTAAACCTTGTTTGACTGACAGCTAAGCACCGTAGGCAGAACAGGTCATCTGCTTTTAAAATATTATCAGTGCAATTTGTGTCAGGGAACAACAATTGCTGGCCGAAAGAAAAGGTTGAGAAAATCAGAAGTGAAAAAAGAAACAGACAGCAGATTTTTTAAAAAAGATTCACATTTATATAGCACATTTATATAACCTCAGGAGATCCCAAAGTGCTTTACAACCAATGAAGTACTTTTGAAGTGTGGTCACTGTTGTAATGTGGAAAATTCAGCAGCCAATTTGCACACAGCACGCTCCCACAAATGGAATTAAATAAATTACAAGATCATCTGTTTTAGGTGCTGGTTGAGGGATAAATATTGGCTAGAACACCGGGGGAAACTCGCCTACTCTTCTTCGAATAGTGCAGTAGGATCTTTTATATCCATCTGAGAGAGCAGGCGGGGCCTCAGTTTAACGTTTCATCTGAAAGACAGCACCTCCGACAGTGCAGCACTCTCTCAGTACTGCACTGAAGTGCCAGCCTAGATTATGTGCTCAGGTCTCTGGAGTGGGACTTGAACCCATGACCTTCTGACTCACAAAGGTTCAAACATACAAAATATGAAAGAAGAATTACTCAGAAGCTGCTCCCTTCAAGTAATGGATGGTTAATATTGGCAGTGTGGCTCAGTCATGAGGTTGCTGGACTTTCCGAGCGACAGCTCCAGCACCGGGTCATGCCAGGCTGAGGCACTTCAAGGAGCTGGTGTTAAGAACTAAACCTAGCCCATGATAAACCCTTCCTATTGCTGCATTATTCATTCAACTCTACACTTAATTAACAGGAATGTTTCACAATTGTTCATTACTCTGAACGGGTCATAGAAACATATAGAAACATAGAAACATAGAAGATAGGAGCAGGAGTAGGCCATTCGGCCCCTCGAGCCTGCTCCGCCATTCGATCAGATCATGGCTGATCATCCAAATTCAGTACCCTGTCCCTGCCTTCTCCCCATATCCCTTGATCCCTTTAGCCTTAAGAAATATATCTAACTCATTCTTGAATATATTTAATGACTTGGCCTCAACTACCTTCTGTGGGAGAGAATTCCACAGGTTCACCACTCTCTGGGTGAAGAAATTCCTCCTCATTTCTGTCCTAAATGGCTTACCCCTTATCCTTAGATTATGACCCCTGGTTCTGGACTCTCCGACCATCGGGAACATTCTTCCTGCATCTAGTTTGTCCAGACCTGTCAGAATTTTATATGTTTCAATGAGATCCCCTCTCATTCTTCTATACTCCAGCGAGTATAAGCCCAATCGACCCAATCTCTCCTCATATGTCATTCCTGCCATCCCAGGTATCAGCCTTGTGAATCTTCGCTGAACTCCTTCCATGGCAAGAACATCCTTCCTCAGATAAGGTGACCAAAACTGCACACAGTACTCAAGGTGTTGTCTCACCAAGGCCCTGTACAACTGCAGCAGGACACCCCTGTTCCTATACTCAAACCCTTTCGCTATGAATGCCAACATACCATTTGCCTTCTTCACCGCCTGCTGCACCTGCATGCTTACCTTCAGCGACTGGTGCACAAGGACACCCAGGTCTCGTTGCACTTCCCCTTCTCCCAATCTATTGCCATTCAGATAAGAGTCTGCCTTTCTGTTTTTGACACCAAAGTGGATAACCTCGCATTTATCCACGTTATATTGCATCTGCCACGCTTCTGCCCACTCACCCAACCTGTCCAAATCATCCTGGAGTTTCTCAGTATCCTCCTCGCAGCACACACGCCCACCCAGCTTTGTGTCATCTGCAAACTTGGAGATATTACATTTAGTACCCTTATCTAGATCATTAATGTATATTGTGAATAGCTGGGGTCCAAGGACCGAACCCTGCGGTACCCCACTAGTCACTGCCTGCCACTTGGAAAAAGACCCATTAATTACTACTCTCTGCTTTCTGTCCGCCAACCAGTTCTCTATCCAAGTCAATACCTTGCCCCCAATCCCATGTGCCTTAACTTTACACGCTAATCTCTTATGCGGGACCTTATCGAAAACCTTTTGAAAGTCCAAATACACCACATCTACTGGTTCTCCCTTATCTATTTTCCCAGTTACATCCTCAAAAAATTCCAGTAGATTAGTCAAGCACGATTTACCTTTTGTAAATCCATGTTGACTTTGTGCGATCCTGTCACTGTTTTTCAAGTGCTCAGCTATTACATCCTTAATAATGGACTCTAGCATTTTCCCCACTACCGATGTCAGGCTTACCGGTCTGTAATTCCCCGTTTTCTCACGATGCCCTCACTTACCAATTGCCTTCTGAGTTGCCATGACATTCCTTTTTCGTGGCAGAATGATGGAACTCAGATGGCCCGAATATTTGAGCACCGAGTACAGGAATAAGAAACAATTCCTAGTAATTAAACAATGAGTGGGAGACGTAGACAAAAGATGGAGAGAGTGATTGTATTCATCTTAATTAAAATACAGAGTGGGGATTTTTACCCTTACCCAACACACCTGGTTGAACCACAATCACCATGTTGCAGAATCAGAACACTGGTCACACATTCCCGAGTTTGCAGAGGGCACAGGAATGTGGACGGGAGTTGGGAATTGAAATCAAATATAAGGCCAATTCAGATAAGCCAAGCGAGTGCCGGAGGTCCTTCAGTGTGGATAAATGCAGATTTGTGCAGATCTCTCTTCCGTGTCTAGAAGCAAATGAGACAACCCATTTCTTCCACCGACTTACATCCAGCAGATCATGCTCTGGGTTGTTTCCATAACAAAGACCCCCTTTACATGGACAGGTTGTTGTTGAAATTACTCGGTGTCAAATTTTGTTTGATTACACTCCTGTGAAGCACTGTGGGACGTTTTACTATGTTAAAAGGTGCTATATAAATGCAAGTTGTAGTTGTTGTTGTTAGCCGAGTCAAAATACCAGGAGGACCGGCTAGAGATGATGGGCGCAAGGGAAGGTGGAGGCACTCCGCTTCTATTGGACACGAGTACCTCACTGGATGTTAACCCAGCATTCAGAGAATGCGCATCTCCATTGTTATCAGTGCCAGCTGTGGCTCAGCGGTAGCACACTCACCTCGGAGTCAGAAGGTTGTGGGTTCAAGTCCCACTCCAGGGACTTGTGCATATAAAGCTAGGCTGACAGTGCAGTGCTGAGGGAGTGCTGCACTGTCGGAGGTGCCGTCTTTCAGATGAAACGTTAAACCGAGGCCGCGTTTCCCACATTACAACAGTGACTCCACTTCAAAAGTACTTCATTGGCTGTAAAGCCGTCCGGTGGTCGTGAAAGGCACTATATAAATGCAAGTCTTTCTTTGTTTTGCACTCTGGCGTAGGGATCGCCAGACACGTGTATACAATGCAGAGCAAACAGCAAATCAGTCTCATCCAACTGAGACATTGGACTGTGTACAAAACCTGCTTATCAGTCACTTCAACGTCCTCATTATAATTCTTTCGGAGGGTGGAGGACAGAAGAGTCAGCAATCTACAATAAAACAATGAATTTGATCCCATGAAGAAGCACCAACCACAAAGGGGCATCTGCAGGAACATGGCTGGCTTGCGTTCGAGAGAATAAATTGAGAACTTTTGCAGGCTCCAAGTGTTATGTTAAAATGTACTTGGCAAGACGAGGGATATTCATGTTGGGCAGCACCACTTGCCGCTCAGGACCCACTGTAATATACTGTTTGATATTAGAGAGTTTATTAGGGGCAGACTTGTGTGTTCTCTCTTGCTCCTGCACACACCATGATTCATTTGAGTGGCGAGGTCCTGCGGTTTGTTTACGAGAACAGCAACTACTGAAACCCATTGCCACAGCGACAATCTCTCCTCGCCATGCCTCCCTCGAACGCAGTGCGGTTCCTGCTGTAAACACAGGCTGCTTCTAATCACATATTTTCGCATCATTCATTCCATTGGTCCGAGGATTTCAGCCAGATCCCAATTTGTAAAAATAGCATTGGCAGCAGCCTTAGTTTGCAGCAAGCAGGACCGCCATTTACGTAAGGGGAAGAGATCGAAACACTAGACTCCAAAACAGGCACTGGATGGCAGAGAGGATGTTACAAAGCAAGATTCTTCATTTTCAGTTCTTACCCATTGTCCTCAATAAATTCCCAGCTGTGAAAATTATTCTCAAAGACAGACAGACACGTGGAATGACATAGAACGTACGGCACAGAAACAGGCTTTTTGGCCCAACTGGTCTGTGCCGGTGTTTATGCTCCACACGAGCCTCCTCCCACTCTTTTTACTTCAACTCACCCCATCAACCTATCTTTCTATTCCTTTCTCCCTCCTGGTAACTATCTTCATTGTCCGGGAGATCTGACTCCCTTCTCCAGTTACATTGTTGATATATTGGAGGTTTAGAATACTGAATACTAAGGGCTCAAATCTCAAACACTGCAGATGTCAAATTCGATTTTCTGGTGATTTGTGTGTGCGAATTAAAATCTCCCAGGCTTCATACTGCCAGGTATTCTATGCTCCACAAGAGCCTCCTCCCACTCTTTTTACTTTATCTCACCCCATCGACATATATCCTTCTATTCCTTTCTCCCTCGTGGACTTGCATTTATACAGTGCCTTTCATGACTTCAGGACGTCCCAAAGTCCTTTACAGCCAAGGAAGTACTTTTGAAGTGTAGTCAGCATTGTAATGTAGGAATCAGGGTCTCTCTGCTTCCCTACCCTTTAAGAGATCTCTGTCTTTCTACCCCAAAAGACGGAGCCTGGGTTACCAAGACCAAGGAGGTAGAGTGACAGGAGCAGGATCTGGAGCAGCAAAATGGTGGGGAGTGGGATGTCAGCTTTGGGAGCACAGAAGCCCCAGAGCCTGGGGCTATTATATAAAACAACTGCATCGAGCACACATTGCCTTTGTCACCTCACACATCCTGTGTCACAACTTTGGCATTATGCCTTAGATATCTCAGGTGTATACATGCAAATTACTTGCAACTAGTTGGCTGAAAGTTCATATTCAAAGGACTGCAACAAGTCACAAATGAAGAGGGGGGGAAATACATGACTCAAACTCTAGGAAACTTCCAATGAGGAGCTACTTATGGAAGCAACAAATTAAGCATGAACAGCAAGTAAAATCTACCAATCAAAAGATAGCAAGGTACCAAACAAGTTGCACCAAATATTTTTTTTTAATGCTTTTGGCTGCCATTTTGGTTTTCCCACTAAACTGAGCACTTACTGATGCAAATAAGATTCGTAACGTAATAAGATACATGGAAAATACATAATTTACAAGAATATGGTTAAAAATATCTCCGCACGAATACTGTGTGGGTTTGAATGGCTGTAACAATGTTTTCCATCAGAGGCCTGCGCCCAAGTAATAAGCCTCAGCCTGGAGTTTACGGGGTTTCCCCATCATTCCCAGTTGACCACATTTACCAGCTTTCAGGCAACAGTTCCCTTCAGGTGTTGTATTGTATGTATTCATTCAATATTTTAAATGAAACAAAGTTAGCTGTATAACCAGCATAAATGACTGAGCAAGTTACCTTTTGTAACATTAGACTGTCACCTAGGAAATGTAACGTTGTATTTTTTGCTCAATTTTCACCAAGATTTAAAAAGAAACGAAAAAAAAAAGCAAAAATTTAATATAACCAAAGTTACTTGCTCTGTTGAACATTTTGTTCATGGAATAAAACTTGGTTTATTGTAGGACAGCAATTTCAGATAACATTTTTGTTTATAGGTTAGAGCCTTCCTATCAGGTGAAGCATTGCAGTGTTTGAACTGAAAGCTCGATAGTGAAGCCGAGGTGTAAAAGAAGTAGTGCTTTATCGGAGTGTGTTATAATTTGGTGTTTTATTAGGAATCCAGCACTGAACATCCAGTGGAGTTAACGTGCAAATAAAATGCCTTCTCGTGACATCTTGTGACTTTGGACAGTGTTGATTTATAAACAGTACAATGTATCGAGTTTATTCCACTCATACAAGATCCTTACAACTAACTTGTGACTCGACACGTTTTAGTTGCGAGGTTTATTTAGTCATAAAATAAGGTTAGTATCCCATTGCTCCCTGTTGTTTAGACTTAACATTTTTGCCAAAGCACACAAGGCCATTGTTGGCACTCAAAGACAGAAAGAACATAAAGAACCGAACAGAACAGAACGACTTGCATTTATATAGCGCCTTTCACGACCACCAGATGTCCCAAAGCGCTTTATAGCCAATGAAGTACTTTTAAGTGTAGTCACTGTTGTAATGTGGGAAACGCGGCGCCAATTTGCGCACAGCAAGCTCCCACAAACAGCAATGTGGTAATTGTAATATATGTGGGTAGAACAAATGAATGACAGAGATATGATAAGTTGCTGGTCAAGGTGTTTGTTTTACTAGGCCAGAGCGAACTGAGCATGCTCATACTAAACCATGTGACAATACATTACACTGCTTTACCCTTTAAAAAAAAGGTACACATTCCCCTCTCAAATACATCAAAACTATGGCCCCACCTTTCCCAGCATTACATGTACCACATAACAAAAACTCCTGGCTTTTTTCCCCTCCTTTTAAATCAACTACAAATGAACTACAAATCCAGTTTAATAACAGGTTTGCGGAACCTTCTCGATCGCCTTACAAAAGGTTTTGGTGTTGAACCAATTTTCAGGTTGTTTTGTTCTGGTTCCGAACTCAAAGATGATCCGGTTTCTATCTCAGATTTGTTTGAACCTGGTACTTCAGTTTCTGAAGTCTGAACGGAGTCAAACTCCTGTATGTGTTCATGATCACATCTTGGTTCATCTCTAGCAGAGATCATTGGATCTACATGAACACTTCGGATGTTGTCACCAATTTCAACCAAATATCTCTTGGTTCCACCAACCTCTACTATGGTTCCTATATCCCACTTGTGTGAACTCTATTTGCCAGGGGGACTGAGAACACGAACACACTCGTTTTGTCTGAAACTGCGTTCTTTCTGATTGCTGTCATAACAATGTTTCTGACTCAACGGTTTCTGTTCAACTCTTGAGGTCAGATTTGGTTGAACAAGACTCAATCGTGTGCTCAATCTCCTCTTCATCAAGAGTTCTGCTAGGGTATATCCAGTTGTAGTGTGAGGAGTAGTTCTGTACTTCAGCAAGAAATTTGCCAAATGTTGCTTCATGCGGAGTCCCAAACAACCCTGCATCGCTTGCTTTTTGAAAGCTTCTTTTACTATTCTGACTGACCTTTCGGCTGTTCCGTTTGAAGCTGGATGATATGGTGGAACGAGAGTGTGTTTGATACCGTTACGTTTCATGAACTCTTGGAATAGATCAGAACAGAACTGAGGGCCAGTGTCAGAAACAAGCTCTTCAGGTAAGCCATGACCTGCGAAGATAGACCTCAACTCATCTATGGTACGTTCATTTGTAGTATTTGAACCCGTGTGTTTCACTTCAATCCACTGTGAGTGACTATCTACAAGTACCAGGAAATAATCATTTGCTTTCTCACAGAAGTCTTCATGTACTCTCTGAAAAGGTCTACTTGGCCATGACCAGGGTTGTAGTGGAGTTTTGGGTGGTTTGTTTCTGCAATTTTGGCAACACTGCATTTGCTGACAAGTGATTCAAGATCACTGTCCAATCCAGGCCAGTAAACAAAGCTTCTTGCAATTGATTTCATACTGACGATCCCTGGATGTTCAGTATGAAGTTTGGCCAGAATTCTCTCTCTCTACGAAGTAGGTACCACCACTCTGTTTCCCACTTGATACAACCTTGATCACAAGACAATTCAGTACGACGGTTTATAGAATGGTTTCAATTCGGTGTCCAGACACTGATCAGCCATCCATTCAAGGTGTTTTCATACACTCTTCAGTACGGAGTCCTTTAGAGTCTCATTTGCAATCTCAGTTGCAGTCATGGGAAAGTCTTTGTCAACTGCACCTAGCGTGAAAATCTCACTTTACTCCCAACACACGAGTCTTCATGTGGCAACCTGGACAAGGCATCGGTGATTGCGTTTTGCTTTGAAGTGCGATATTCAATCATGTAGTCATATTGCGACAAACACACTGCCCAACATTGCATTCTTGATGCGGCCATTGCAGGGATGGCAGATTTGAGCCCCAATATTGCTAGGAGTGGTTTGATTAGTTATTAGGGTAAACTTTCTGCCAATCAGGAACTGTTGAAATTTCTTGATTCCAAACACAATGGCGAGTGCTTCCTTTTCAATTTGCGCATAGTTTCTTTCGCTCTTTGTGAGGGTTCACGATGCGAACGTGACTGGTTTCTCTTGGCCGTCATCCATTACGTGGCTTATGACAGCTCCCACACCATAGCTAGAAGCCTAAGCATTACATGCTAACCTTAAGCTCATGCTTGGTGTCGTAGTGCACAAGTAGAGCATCGCTAGAGAGACTTCTCTTACAAGTGTCATAAGCTTCCTGTTGCGCTTTTGTCCACTTTCACTGGACATCCTTCTTGAGGAGCTCATGCAATGGAGCGAACATGGTCGCTAACTCAGGTAAGAAACGTGCGTAGTACTGGACCATTCCAAAGAAAGATATTAACTCAGACACATTCTGTGGCTTTCTTCTTCTTAGGCAGTCCCTCGGAACCGAGGATGACTTGCTTCCACATTAAAAATGAGTTCTCAGGTGACTGATGAGTCCAATGAGGGATCTACAGTCTCTGTCACAGGTGGGGCAGATGGTGGTTAAAGGGGCGGGTGGGTGGGGTGCTTGGGTTGACGTGCGCTCCTTGCGCTGCTTGCGCTTGGCTTCCGCTTGCTCCCAGCGAAGAGACTCGAGGTGCTCGCCGCCTTTCCGGATGCTTCTCCTCCACTTTGTGTGGTCTTGGGCCAGGGATTCCCAGGTGTCAGTGGGGATGTTGCACTTTTTCAAGGAGGCTTTGAGGGTGTCCTTGAAGCGTTTCCTCTGCCCACCTGGGGCTCTCTTGCCGTGTCAGAGCTCCGAGTAGAGGCACTTGTTTTGGGAGTCTCGTATCGGGCATGCGGACGATGTGGCCTGTCCATCGGAGCTGATCAAGCGTGGTCAAAGCTTCGATGCTGAGGATGTTGGCCTGAGCGAGAACACTGACGTTGGTGCGCCTATCCTGCCAATGGATTTTCAGGATCGTGCGGAGGCAGCATTGGTGGTACCTCTCCAGTGCTGTGAGCTGCCTGCTGTATATGGTCCATGTCTCTGAAGCATACAGCAGGGCGGGTATCACTGCTGCTCTGTAGATCATGAGTTTAGTGCCAGGTTTGAGGTCCTGGTCTTCAAACATTCTCTTCCTCAGGCGACCGAAGGCTGTACTGGCACACTGAAGGCGGTGTTGGACTTCGTCATTGACGTCTGCCCTTGTTGACAGTAGGCTTTGGAGCATTGATGACAGCATCAATCTTTTCCTTCACTGGTTGCAAGCCATTTGCATAAACTTTCAAACCAAGGTACACAACCACGGCCTGCACAAAAGCATGTTGCTCCTTTTCAATTTGACATTGTGGGAATTCAACCTTTGAAGCACTAAATCTAACACTTTTAGATTTTCTTCCTCGCTACTTGTTGCGATCAGCACATCGTCTTGATTGCATCAGCAATTTGGAACTCCTTGCAAAATCTTATCCATCGTGGCCTGGAAGATTTTGGGGGAGGACTTTACACCATACAGCAGCTTGGTGTATGAGTACAGTCCCTTGTGTGTGTTGATGGCGAGATACTATTGACTCTCTGTCAACATTCAGCTGAGCATAAGCATGTGACAAGTCAAGCTTGGAGAAAACCTTTGACCCAGAGAGTGTTGCATACAACTCTTGTGATGTAGGTAATGGGTACTGTTCATTGTCAACCACTTGGTTGACAGCAACTGTGTAGTCGCCGCACAAGTGTACAGTTTTGTCTGCTTTGGGCAATACCACAATCGGGGTAGCCCATTCATTCTTGTCAGTTTTTACTAGCACTCCGTTCTCTAAGCTTTGCTAGCTCTTCCTCCACCTGACTTTTCAACGCATAGGGGACCAGCCTCGACTTACAATAGACAGGCTTCGTGTTGGACTTGATGCAGATATGCGCGTCAGTGATGCCCTCATAACTGTCTGAGAACATGCTTTTATACTTATTCAGCATTGTGTGGAGGTGCTTCTTTGAAGTATCTACAGTGAAGACGTTTTTCCAGTCTAGCTTTAACTATCTCAGCCAGTCTTTGCCCATGAGGGTTGACCTGTTGTTGTAGCTCACTACAATAATAGGCAGCTTTACTGACTGGCCATTGTGTTGAACTGTACATTCCATTTGTCCACATGTCCAGGATTTCTCTGGAGTAGGATTTTAACTCTACGGTACTCTTTGCAAGTGGTATTTGATTAAACTTACTCTCGTATGTGTCCTTACTCATGATAGAGCAGTCCGCCGCTGTGTCGATATACACATCAATATATTGGTCATGGATCAAAAGTTTTGTACGGAAGTCTTTCTCACGACTGCTAGCATTGCCGCTAGTGGTATAGATACTGTAGATGCCTAGTTCTTCAACATCAAGTGTGTTCACTTCAATATTGTGAATTCCTCCTTTTTGTTGTCGCTGCTTTGCATTGCCAATAGAATGGTTCTTACTTCCTGCTTTTGATCTAGCTCTGCAAGCTGTTGAAAGATGGCCTTGCTTCTGACAGTGAAATCACTTTGCATTTCTATATTGGCAGGTCTGTGGTGAGTGATTTCCATTGCAGCGATAACAATTCACTGAACTGCTCTCACCGACATGCTTTTGACTCGGTCTCACAACTTTAGGTTTGACGGTGGCTTTGTGACTGTAGACCTCGGCTGCACTAGTCACTTGAGTTGGACGGAGCTCCCTAGCATTCTTAGATGCCATCTCCATAGATAGGGCAATTTTGCATGCTATGTCAAACGTTAGGTTCGGAGTGTTCAGTAACTTGGACTGTGTGTGTTCATCCACCAGTCCACACACAAACTTATCTCGCAACGCACGATCTAAAAATCTGCCAAAGTTACAATGCAAAGACAGGTTTTTAAGAGCTACAATGTACTCACTGATTGTTTCACTTTGTTTTTGGTTTCTGGTACCAAATTTATAGCTCTCTGCTATTTCTAATGCTTTGGGTCGAAATGGTCCTTGAGTTTCTCGACAATGTCTTCAAACAACACAGCCCTCGCTTTCCCTGGCGTCAGTAGGACATCTGGCCTGATCTCCGTTAGAAAAATTGCTTTTTTTACGTTCACAAATTACTTTATTTTGAGCTTGAACATTCTCATCTGCATCTTCGGTCTCAATAATGTTATTGGCCTTAAAAAACATCGCCATCCGCTCAATGTAAGAACTAAATGATTCGCGAGCTCGGTCATACATGCTGAGGCTTCCGATGAATCCCGTAGGCGCAGCCATGATTGTCCTGATCCCGTTGAACAGTGACTCAGCACGCTACCTGTGTACCTGTGAGAATCAACGCCGCTGTTGCTGTGTATACATACACGTGAAGGCAAAGCACAGACAATTCTGCATCAGCATTAACAGTAAAACATCGCAAAAAATTCAGTTTAGGTGCCAAAATTCAACTTAAACTTCTCCACTCGAAGTTTGAACACTGTGTCCTTCCATGATCCCTAAAAGTGGCTTTGAGATCCCATTCTCCTCGCCAAAAATGTAATATATGTGGGTAGAACAAATGAAGGACAGAGACACGATGAGTTGCTTGTCAAGGTGCTCGTTTTACTAGGCCAGAGTGAACTGAGCACGCTCATACATGTGACAAACCATGACAATATGTTACAGTAATGACCAGATAATCTGTTTTTGTTATGTTGATTGAGGGATAAATATTGGCCAGGACACCGGGATAACTCCCCTGCTCTTCTTCGAAATAGTGCCATGGGATCTTTTACGTCCACCTGAGAGAGCAGACGGGGCCTCGGTTTAATGCCTCATCTGAAAGACGGCACCTCCGACAGTGCAGCACTCCCTCAGCACTGCACTGGAGTGCCAGCCTAGATTTATGTGTTCCAGTCTCTGAAGTGGGACTTGAACCCACAACCTTCTGACGCAGAGGCGAGTGTGCTACCAACTGAGCCACTGGCTGACACTCAAGAACAATGTAGCAAGAAGGTGATTATCCAACTGCAACTATGCTGTTCTTCATTTGTATTTCTGTCCAACAACTCCATCAAGACATCAAACGGAAACATGTAGGCCCCAAAATTAGTCTTAGTACGCGAGAGTACGCACTGTGTACTCTCGCGTATTCTGTCTCCAATTGCCGGTTTTCTGCATGCACTGCGCATGCGCTGAAAACCGGCACTTGGTGAACTCAAAAGGGGGTGGTTCCTAAGTGAACCACGTGCGCGCTACAGGCTGCGCGCACGCAGTGCACTTAGTGCTTTGAACGCGCAGGTAAGCATGGAAGATTTTGCACATAAAGAAAGGAGGCGTAAGACCCTCTTTTAACAAGGTAAGTAGTTAATTAAGTATTATTTTAAATTTTTTTCAACAGGTTTATCTTTTTTAGAGACTTTAAAGAAAGGTAAGTTTATTTTTATAACTTTTAAAAAGATTTTAAATTTTTTCAAAAATTTAATTTTTTGTTTAAAGTGGTTAATTTATTTAACTATACTTATTTTATTAATGTGATGGTTTTTAAAAAAAATTTAATTGAGGTTTAGCTGTTCTTTTGGGGGGGTATAGATTCATAGCTTTGACAGCCCTTGCTGTCAAAACTATGAATGAAAGATGGTGTGCTGCCATTGGCTCTAACTGAATCACGTGATCCCACAGCTCGCACGAATTAACTGCGTCTGTGGGATACGCACACACTGCACAGCTGCAGCCTTGAAACTAAAGTTCGTGAGAGCTCGGAAGGAAAAGGCAGGCGCGCAGTGAGATATCGCGGGGAAGCCTTACCCCCGCAGGAAGGCTCCGTCTTTAATTTCTGGGCCGTAATCTCCACTCACTCCATGAATGGCTGCTCCAGATTGTTTTGATGTAGGAGTGAATATTAATACAGGAATCCCCTGTCCTCACAAAGCTTTTGACAACCTGAGAAATGGCAATAACAGGGTTTCACCTGAACACAATCTGGTTGTCCTCTATGAAACAGCCAAGATGAATCATCCTGCAATAAAAATTAGTACATAAACCCTGCAGCTCTTCATAGCGATTGTTCTGTAGTTTGGAGAGACTGCACTTCGGCCAAGGATTTTGAGGTGACTGATTTCACATGCATTAGACTGATGTGTCAAGAAACTAAAAAAAAATGTATACACCTGTGTAAATAGGGGCCAACAGAGTGTATTCTCAGTTGGTCCAAGATTCTCGAGCTAGGAGTCTACTTATAAATTAGCCTCTCTCTATTTTTCAGGGTTGCAATCCAAGGGAAGGAACATGGGCAGTGTAGTATTTTTTATTTTATATTGGATCTTCCCAGCAATGCATCCCAGCACTCAATTAGCCTTTACTATAGCCTTGCAGTACTGATCGTGAACCTTTAGAGAGACTCATGCACTATAACACCTAGGTCTCTCTCCCATTCAACAGACTTCAGTTCGGAGCCCTGCATAGTATATACTTGCTTGGCGTTAGCTCTACCCAAGTGCATAAAACGACATTTATCTACATTAAATGTCATCTGCCAGACTCAAGCCCATTCCCCAGACGCATCTAGATCTGATTGTGATCTTTTTTCCTCTCATCCAATGTTCGAACACCAGTACAAATCTTTGCATTGTCCTCGAGCTTGTTGACAGTTCCTCCAACGCCTTCACCCAGATCATTAATACAGATAGTGAAGAGCTGGCTGAATGCACTAAATCCTCCGATTACACAGTGTGATAGCTCACTGCTGCAGTAATACACTGCACTACCATACCACCTACACAAGTTCCATTATATACTGACACATTGGAGTTCACATTGTTTTGTTACTTCATTAATTTACCATTTTAACATCGTTAACACAGCCTACCCTGCACGTTACATGTGGTTGAAAAGTATTTTGTGAATACAGACCTCCTCCTTCGCCCACCCTATGATCTGTGAACAATGTTCTGTTTAGACAGCCTTCCTTTCAACTCCAAGTTCATACAGTTAGTTAAACTTGGGTCATTTTAGTAGTGATGCCAATGTTACCCACAGGAAGAAAATTGATCTATGTAGAGTTTATGAAATCCGACTGTGAATCCCTCCCTGTTTTCACAGGGGGAAGGGGTAATTTGAACCTAACCCACCCAGCGAGAAACGGACAGGATCGGATCAGTCGCTTGTTTCACAACCCGCCCGGTTTTTACTTTCCATTGACTTCAGTCCGATCTGGTTTCCCCATTGGGCGGGTCAGGTTAAACTGACCCCTATAAATGATTTTGAAAAACAAGATTCAAGGGCAGCATTTCAGACCTTAAGTTTAGTTTATAAAACGTACCTTGGATTTGTGTGCCAATCGGAAGAAATCGGAATTGTATTTTGTAAACAGATTAATGTGATGTGCACACTTCTGGAGTAAACCTGGACACACTTGGGGCCTAGGTTTTGAAATCCAGATTAGTTTAGAGAAAATGAAGAGAAAGCAGGTACATGGATTCAACACCTGGCTTTCAAGGCCTAATGGTCAATGTTGTCGTCACCTACCGTGGCTACTCTGTGGGCACTATAAAAAAGATAGAATATAGGAGGGAAAATCTGAAAGAGTGCAGGTACACAAGTTAGTAACTGCTTGGCCCTTAGTTGGTGCATTAGCCAGTGGGTTGGGTTTGAGATGCACTAATCAGTAAACTGTCACTTAGGCATTGTGTCACCTTTGTAGGGTTCAGGGGCCTGACCAGCAAGTGCTTCTATGAAACATGCATAAAAAGATACTGGAATCAGTTTGGTGTTAATAATAAATACTTGGGAGTGTGGAGTGTCCTTCAGATGTCTGCTGGCCAGATTGTTGTAAAACAGTTTGAATGTTTAAGTCCCAAATGACTCTTCCATCTTTGATAATATAGTGATACTGAAATATAGCTTTGGTGTAACCCTCAGTACTGGTCAGAGACGGGATAAGGAACGCCGTTTCTGGCTTGGGTATTTGATTTAAATCCTCCAGTTGGACGTGATTCTTGGTACTGGGTTTTTCCATTGCAGAAATACCCTTAAAATGTTTTCTACAATATCAATCCTAGTCTGGCAAACCTCCTGTAGCTGGAAGCTGCGTGTCATCGAGTGCTCTCCAGTTAAATATAGTTGTATTACTTCTTAAAACTGGACTTCCAAGCTAGAGGTTCAGATGTCTCTAGTGTGGTTCCTAGGGGCACCATGGCACTGCTCTGGCGCTCAGGCTGGTTTGGGCTCATGGCCCCCATGGTTTTCTGAAGTGCTGCTCCGGGATCCACAGGAACACTTCCCATTGGTCACCTCCTTGGAGTAGCCTGGAGGGAGCCGGGAGGGGCGAGGTGAGGGAGCGAGAGCAAGAGCGAGTCAACTCAAACAAAATTCTGACCATATTATTTTACTGTATATATAAAACAAAAATAAAACTACTCATGCTAGAAACTCCATGCCCACTGAGTGAAGGTCAAGCTGTCCCACTCACCTGCAGTTTTCCTAACTATATTGGACATTGTACTCATGGTCTGCATTATAACAAGGATATGGTGATCTACCAAAAATGAACAGCAAATGCAACAGAGAATACCCAACACTGTGTCTCTTCATTGGTTGTAAGTAAAACACTCTCAGAACCACATATATTCCTTCGTTAGATGAAGATGCCAAGACCGTATTCAGAAGGTGGAGATTTTTTCAATAAATGCAATGATGTGCAGAATACGTTCTCATGAGAAAATTTAACTTCCTTTGTGCGATAGCCAGAAATCTCACCCCACTAAGTACTACTTTGATGACACTGACCACCACAGGCAGAAGCTGATGATTGCATTGACAGAAATACGTGGTGGACGTGGTGGTGGTGTTCAAGCAGGAAGCAAATGGACGGGGGCATTTATCCAGGCAGAGAGTATGTTGGAAGGACAATGGAAACCCAAAGGCCTAAAATTCTGGTGTCCATAAATACTAAGCGTCCTGGACAAACTCTAAGTCCCTCAGCATTCACTGCGGTCTGTTGCTGGTCACAGTAAGGAAATTGATTGCTGTGAAAGGTTGGATCATTTGTAATTTTTACAGGAAGGTGAATAAAGTGAAAAGTGAGTGATATTATTTGGTGCAGGGTACCAGTCCATTCAAATCTGAATGAATAGAAAACCTCAAAAAATGCTTTTCTTTTACTATAACAGTAACCCTCAGTCTTTAACAGGACCTTTATTTGTGAAATGTTTTCTAACCAATACACACTGTGACTTCAAAGACAAATAGCAACACTAATCCTTTCAAAGGCAAACCGCCTGGACCAGCTCATCAACAGTGAAAGTCACAAACTATTAACTGAACGCTAGGATCTCATGTCCCAGATTCTAGCAGACAGGCTCCAAGCATCATGTCGTATTAACTTGAACTGACTCAAGCCAACAGTTCAGTTCCTTCATGAATACAGAGGTAATTTTCCAATGTTTTGGCTCGAAGATGCTGATCGTAATGCATCAAAGCTGGTTAAGTGAACAACAACTTGCATTTATATAATGTCTTTAACGTATGAAAACATCCCAAGGTGCATCACATAAGTGTAATCAGACACAAATTGGCACCAAACCAAAGAAGATTCGTTACCCCTCTGAATGTATCATTCCTTGGTTTGGTGTCAATTTTTGTCTGATTACTCTTCTATTGTGTCAACCCTCCAAATAAAGCTTGGTCAAAGAGGTAGGCTTTCACTAGGGTCTTAAAGGAGGTGTAAAGGCAGGGAGGTTTAGAGGGGGAATTCCAGAGCTTAGGACCTGGATGGCTGAAGGCACGGCCGCCAATGGTGGGGCAAAGGGAGTGGAGGATGCACAAGAGGCCAGAGTTGGAGGAGCGCAGGGTTTTCGAAGGGTTGTAGACCTGGAGGATGCTACACAGATAGGGAGGAGTGAGATCATGGAGGGATTTGAACAAGATGGTGAGCATTTGGCAACTGTTACAAATATTAACAGTTGCCAATGGTGCAGGTGACATTATTGGAGTTAATTCTATATTGTTACAACACAAACCGTAGCGCCTCATGGCTTCTTGAGCAAGATCTGTTCCGTCAAATAGATGTTTATTCAATGCTAGAAGTATTCATTAGCAAGGTATTGCAGCAAACAAATTAAACCAGGCTTTTAAATAGGCGTTGAATTTCAACCCTTTTTACAAAAACAGAAGTGACTTTGGCATCCAATATTTCTTGTCTAACGAACTGGTTTCAAGGAGCTGGGAGCACAGGCAGGTCTCATTCTGCAGTGGGTAAAGCACAGTTTGGAGTAGAAGCTAAATACAACTCCTTAACGGCAGGTTTCAGCATCAAGTAATTTAAGCCAAGAGCATTTAGTGCTGCAACAGACTTAATGTGAAGGCCGAGAGCAGCTCAACCCACCCGAGGTGGATGCCACTGCATAATGGAACTCAAAGTCAGCACTTCAGAACTAAAGGTAATTATTCCCATTCTTGGGAACTGCAGAGGTTTAAAAGCAGCTCTTCTGAACAATTCCATCATCACAGGGAAGTTTCCCTTTTCTCAATTTCATCCATTAACTGGCATTGCTGCTTGCACTTTATTCTACAAACACAAGAACATAAGAAATAGGAGCAGGAGTAGGCCATTCCGCCCCTCGAGCCTGCTCCGCCATTCAGTAAGATCATGGCTGATCTTCTACCGCATCTCCACTTTCCTGAACTATCCCCATATCCCTTGATTTCCTTAATATTCAAAAATCTATCGATCTCTGTCTTGAATATACACAATGACTGAGCCTCCACAGCCCTCTGGGGTAGAGAATTCCAAAGATTCACCACCCTCTGAGTGAAGAAATTTCTCCCCATCTCAGTCCTAAATGGCCGACCTCTTATTCTGAGACTGTGACCCCTGGTTCCAGACTCCCCAGCCAGGGGAGACAACCTCCCTGTATCTACCCTGTCAAGCCCTGTAAGAATTTTGTATGTTTCAATGAAATCACCTCTCATTCTTCTAAACTCGAGAGAATATAGGCCTAGTCTACTCAATCTCTCCTCATAGGACAATCCCTCCCGTCCCAGTCTGGTGAACCTTCGTTGCACTCCCTCTATGGCAAGTATATCCTTTCTTAGGTAAGGAGACCAAAACTGTACACAATACTCCAGGTGTGGTCTCACGAGGGCCCTATATTTCCAAGTTGTTGGTGGTAGAATCACAACCTCAGTGATTGCACCAACAAGATTGCCAAAGGAAGGCATAGGGCTCCCTTGAACTGGGGATAGTTTGGGAATTGCAGGCTAACAGATCAGCGTACAACACAAATTATATCACACTGCATTCTGTGCACTCTAGAAGACGGACAAGCATCACTCTTTCCATCACCATCATTACACCATCATTACATGCATGTGGTGCTCAATGAAGCAAAATTGGAGCGCGTCTCTGTGGATTAGTTTCTCTCGTGATGCTGTCTCCCAGGGAGGCCTCGGATTTGCAAAATAAGTTTGTTTTGACAAAGCAAGCACCAGCTGTGCCTGTCTGCCCACACCACCAACATACCCAGTGCCAATATATGCCCCACTGCCACCAACACACCCAGTCCTAACATGTACACATCCAATCCTAATGCGTGCCCCATTGCCACCAACACACCCAGTCCTATTGTGTGCCCCAACACCAAAAAAAAATTAGGTAAGGGTATCGAGGGATGTGGACCAAAGGCAGGTGAATGAGGTTGAGCTACAGATCCGCCATGATCTAATTGAACAGCCGAACAGCCTCGAGGGGCTGAGTGGCCTACTCCTGTTCCTAATATGACTAGTGTTGCTGTGCATTTTCACGCCACACCCAGCCCTGAATTGCCCTACCATGAGGTCATGCCAGTGTGCATCCCTGGGTAACTTCGTGCCTGTAGGGTTGGGAAATACATGGGAGTTTGCCATGAGCTCGGCTTCCATTCCAGATTAAACCAAAACTCATTTTAGTCCAGGGAGTGAAGGTAGACTTGGCTTCATGATGCATGCAGACTAACAGTAAAGGAATTTGAATGCTTTACTTCCTATAATACAACACAAACCGTATGGAACAAGCTACAAATGCCAAAGACAATTAAATATGATGTTTTTTCTGTATCTATCTTGCCCCCTCTCCCAATGTTTGTCTTTTAGTTGCAAGACATTGCTGTTGATAGAAACTGAGCTGATGATGGTAGTGAGCCATTCCAGTAGTATCGGCAATCCTGGGAATAATGTCACAGGAGATTCCTTTTGTGCTTTGATCCGAAAGTTAACTGCCAATTTGAGAGATATTTCATCTTTAGAACAAGTGTGATGGGTTGTCAAGCTGCAATGACTTATTATTAGGAGGACGAGTGATCCAAGATAGAAGTCAAATATTGTTCTCAAAGATCTCGTGATTAATATTCAATATCTTGATGACTAATCACACTGTGCAGCATAACATGGGCTTCCAGCCTAGAAATTAGAGTTATATTAGTGTACGAATGCTCAAGCGATCGTACACTAAAACTGGCTGTAATTTGCAGGCTACGATTTTAAACTTGTTTATCAGCTAATGAGATGTGACCATTTTGCAATAAAGCAGCGGTGTTCTTGTGACAGATTTATTGCAATATTTTTCTTCTCAAACCAAAATGTTTCACAAATACCCGACTGAAAATAGGTCACAATTGCAAATACGCTGCAAGCACTGCTGGTGCCAAAATTAGGTGTGTTAATTTGGCTTTAGAGCCTCATGTGTTTCGTTTTGTTCGAGGATGGCCTTCTTGGTGTGTGAATGTGTAATGTTCTTTCGGGAAGGAAACCAGTCCCCAGTACCTGGTCTGGCCTGAATGTGACTCTGGTGCTACACCAATGTGGTGGACTCAGAATTGGCCTCGCAAACACTCAGTTGCATCAATACCACGTTCTCAAGGGCAACTAGAGATGTGCAACAAATGCCAGCCTTGCCAGTGACGCCCACATCCAGAGAATGATTTTTTTAAATAACTGGCATATGCTACTTTCAGCATCATCTGATGGACAAGGATTAATATGAGAGAGAAGCAGAGGTTTTGGGCTATGAGCGAACAAGGCCATGGCTTAGGGATTTGACCGTTACAATAATCTCAAATGGGGATTGCTGCTGAAACATAATGGCCCAAAAATTCGGCCCTTCCTGGGTGAGTACACAGTCCGTACTCACCCGTATTGCTTCCCGAAGTGCCGGTTTCCTGCATGCACTGCGCATGCGCGGGAAACCGGAACTTCCGGTATGATGAAGGAGGCGGTTCCTAGGTGAACCGCGTGCGTGCTAGAGGCTGCGCGCACGCAGCACACTTAGATGTTTTTTCAGGTTTCTATGCAAGGGTAAGTATTGAAGATACTACGCTAATAAAAAGGAGGCGTAAGACCCCTATTGAACAAGGTAAGTGGTTAATTAAGTATAATTTTAAATTTTTTTCAACAGGTTTATCTTTTTTAGATACTTTAAAGAAAGGTAAGTTTATTTTTATCACTTTTAAAAAGTATTTTAATTTTTTCAAAAATTTAAATTTTTGTTTAAAGTGGTTAATTTATTTAACTATAGTTATTTTATAAATGTGATGGGTTTTAAAAAAAAATTATTTTAAGTTTAGCTGTTCTTTTGGGGCCGATTTCAATTCACAGATTTGACAGGTCTCCTGTCAAATCTATGAATGAAAGATGGTCTGCTGCCATTGGCTCTCCATGGCCCACGTGATCCCAGGGGACGCATCGCACTAACTGCGCCCCTGGAACATGCAAGCACTGTGCGCCGGCAGTTGGGAGAGGCCCAGGACCCGAAGTTCCCGTGGGCCCAAAACACAACGGCAGGCGCGGTAGGTAAGAGCGCGCGCGATCCTTACCCCCGCGGCAAGCCGGAGACTCGAATTTCTGGGCCAATATTTGGTAAATATATTTACATAAAACATAGTAACTTGAACTTGTAAAAACAAGACACTGCCACCTTCTCTTGCATGTACTGTTTGCAGATAGCTTTCTAGTAGTAGTTGTTGTAGTTTTGGGGGCTCATCAAGGTGAGGGATGCCACTGCCAAGGAATCCAATTTTGAACAAGCAGACAGGGCCTCAGTTTAGGTAAAAGATTGCACTAATTAAAGAAGAGCAGGGGGAGTATTCCTACTGTCCTGGCAAACATTTATTTCTCCCCAATCACACCAAAACAAATTATCTGGTCATTTTATCTCATTGCTGCTTGTGGGACTTTGCTGAGTGCAAACTGGCTGCTGTTTTTGCCTTAAAAAACAAAGTCACTACACCCCAAAAGCACTTCTTGGCTGCGAAGCCCCTTGGGATGTCCGGAGGACATGAAAGATGCTATATAAATGTACGTTCTTTCTTTTGCTTTCTCACACCCAGTTCCATTTCTCACACCAACCCATCAGCTTAAACACAGAGAACTTAGTATCAATGTGACCAGTTTTCTGTTGTGGGTTTGTGCCCACTAGGATCTGGATTAAGCTTGCCCATATTCATTGTGGGTAGGATTCCTGGAACCAGCAGAAAGAGGAGACATTCGTTCAGTCAGCTGGAACTGAACGCAGATCCCGGAGGTGAAAGGGCAGCATTGTAATCAACGATACTACCAGTACCCTTCAAGGTAGATCCTCAAGTTTAACTGAACAAGACTCAACAAAGATATCATGTCGGAGAGTCAGTTGTAGACTTTGCTTTCACTCAGCAGCTCGAAAGTAATTTCCGAACTACACTGTGCACAGATTGTGCCTGCAGTGGAGAACGATTAACTTCACCTCACCTGAAATACTGTGCTCAAAATAGCCACTAGATGACATGCCGATGCCTTGCAGTCACCAATCAGATGTGTCAGTGTCAATTACAAAAAAGGGTAGTAGAAATCAGGAGCTCTCTTCCCCAAAAAGGCTGCGGATCTTGGGTCAATCGAAGCTCTCAAGACTGAGATCGAAAGATTTTAGTTGGGCAAGAGTATCAAGGGATACGGAGCAAAGGCAAAAGCAAATGGCGTTGAGGTGCAGATCAGCCACAACATAATTGAATGGCGGAAGGGGTTCAAGGGGCTGAATGGCCTACTCCTGTTCCTATGGAATAAGTGGTGGCTCTTCAGCCTATCAAGTGCACTTTTTCCACAAACCATCCACAATCCACTCCAGCACGGACTCGACCACACTTCATCTCAGGAGAAATACTCCATGAGCCGCAAATGTAATTAAGAAAAATTCCAGAATATCCTCACATCATCAACCATTATTCAACCATGGCTGGGTGCCCTCCACAGATGACACCAATTCCAGCAGCAATTTCTATCCTTTAATCTTCAGTTCCCTCTCAACCAAATATTTTTCTAGCTCTTGTTTTGAAGGCGTGAATCCACACAGAATCAACAGTCTTGCAGAGTGTCTGTTCCACAAACCCACCGCTTTAAGAGGGAAAACATAATTCTTCTAATCGCTAATCTCACTTGAGGCTCATTAATTTTGAAGTTGTGTTCTCCAGTTCAGTGCTCACAGACCAGGTCAAAAAGCCTCTGAACAGCTACATCACTGCCCCGATTTTAATCCCGGCGGGGGCCAAATGGGAAACCGTACAGCCCTCCGCAGTGAGGCCCAGGAGATTTTAACTCTTTATTTCATCTGCGTAGGCCCCGGGCAGTCTCCCAGCCAAACCCGGTGGGAAGTGGCAGCTGGCAGGCAATCAGAAGCAGGAGGTCAGGCGACCAGTAGCCATTGACAGAATAGTCCCGGGTACTTGGGCAAGTGGGAGGGGGCTCCGAGGGCTTCCTGCTCCTCCTGGCCCCACAAGGAAACTAAAAAAATAAAATAATCCACTTACCTTTTTTGGGCCTCTTCTGGCCCCGACTCCACTTCCTGCTGGGTTGGTCTGATGGGGAAGGCAGGAAGGACAGATTTCCAAATCCCCTCCTCCCCACCGCCCCCCCGCCCCGGCGTTATCTGAGCCTGATCTGCATATTTAAAGAAGGACCCGGCTGGCTTCCGGCGGCCGTTCTTCTCGCCTGCTCAGAAGAGCAAGTTAAAATCGAAACCCATGGGAAGACATCAGGATCAGTGCGGGCAAGTCCCACGGGCCATTTCTGCTGAGCGGGCAGGGTTAAAATCCACCCTCACCTCTCAGCATTTTAAATGCGACCACCACCGCCTCCCACCGTCCCGAGCTCCAGGCCCAAGAACTAAATGAGTCAGTGCTTCCATATCTACACAATTTCTATATATTTCAGTGGAAAATTACCTGTATATAGAAACAGGAAGCACAACAAGGAAAGCTAGGAATCTACAGCGGTGTACATGAGAAAGACAGGCAGTCAATGTGGAAGTGGGTTAATGAGGTACACCAGCATCAGCCAGGTGGACCTATTTGTATTCTTCCTTATTTATCAGAAAAGCAGAACAATCTCATGGTCTCCATACTGTACAGGGAGGAGGAGGGAAACAATTTAACTGCGATCATTTGGAAGAGTTTGGCGCTGCCCACTGCTTTCTGCACAGCTTCTGAAGACATTGCCTTTGAAAGGCTCTGAATGGAGGATGTTACAGGCCAGCACCACTCAACGGCTGTGTTATACAGTGTCTCAACAGTTTCATCTCAGACACAATGCTCTAGCCCGGGAGCTGCCGGTTTTGAAGAACTCCAACTTCTGTCATTAAAAGTATCGTCACCAGAGAGCTGCCTCTCCTTCAAATAATGCCCCTTTGGAAGCCAGCTTGGGCAACGAGAATTTCTGGATTATATGTTAATAAATCTCTTTTATTGCCGAGTCAGACTTGGTGGCGATGTAGAGGGCACCAATGAAAGTCAGTATACCAGACTAAAAGGAACGAGCAAAACATCAATAAAAGATGGTGTATTTACTGGTGAGGCCCCTCACCCTTCTGCTGTCCGTTAACATTCATGACGGCCTGCTGTATGACAGTTACTGTCAGACACTCACTGAACCTCTCTGTGCGAATGACTGCCTGCTCCGTGGGTGACACTGGATATCGTTGTGCATCATTTGATGATGTACTATTAGAAAGCTCCCAACACAAGGTATACAAAAAAAATCTCAAACCACCACAAAAGGATATTAAGCTGATTCTTGTCAACAAAATGCACAGGGATTTTGCCCTTGATAATACTGCTGTTTCCCCCCCATTCCAGCCGCACAAGTACACACATGCACAGGCTGTAAATATTTATAGTAGAAAATGATCTTCAGCATCTGTTAGAAACTGAAGGAAATCAGATCTTCAGTCTGTTGAAGCCTCATCTGGCCCCTGGCAGCATTTGTGGTGAAACATAATAACACAAACCCTTAGAATTTCTTCGTACACTAGCTTTCCTGGGAAATGATTAACCATCAGCCGGGAGAAGGAAATCCTATTGACCAGGAGCTCTTCCACTGCCGAGAAAACCCCGGATCCACTGCCGCAAAGAAGGGAGATCATTTAGAAAAATAAACATTCTGCGAAAGCAATATTGGAATCTGCAGTTGGGTAATGTTGAGGCAAATGACAAAACGGAGAAGATTCTTCAGCCCCAGAAGCCCCTTACCTGCCACCCTAAGGGTGAATGAGCGGTGACTCCATATAGTTACGGTTCCAGGAACACCCTCCTGTGCATGAGCTAAGTGGCCATTATAAGCAGGATATTCTACAGTGGAGGGCTTCACAGAGGAGCCCACCTCTGCCCTCAGCGGACACCCAAACCTGCGCACTTTCACCAGAGGTCTCGGGACAGCCATTAGGAGCGGCAACTCGAACGGATTCCCCCCCTTCCCCAAATCGAGGATGAGGGAAGCCCAATCGTGACGCTCTCCCCATGACTCCAGCTGCGATCTGCTGGCTCGGCACGGAGCAAGCCTGGAACCTGGAGCCTCACACCAGTCTACGCGACTCAGATACTCGCTGCATAAACCCACAGAGCTGTTGGGGGAACTATGCTCAGACTTGCTGGCTGGGAGCCAAACCATGAAGAGAATTAAATCATTTTCATTTAAAAATTATAAATATGTATGATTTATAAATGTTCAATTTTTAAAAAGATAAAAGGTAATACTGTTCTGATTAATGGGAGATTGAGGTCTTACTCATCCCTTAAAATAATGTGATATTTTACATTGCGATCTCAAGTATTGCCATTTATTTATTATTTGACATTTTTAGAATTGCCCACCATTTTAAAATAGGTTTTTATTTATTTTCCTCCCGGTCTATTAGGCCTCTCTGCCCCATTCATCATTCGGCAGTGAGGGGGCCGAACAGTGACTAGCTCCCAGGTCTTTGCCAGAGGCCAGTGAGAGCTATCCCCATGGATAGCTTTCCCTTCCTCTGTGAAGGGAAGTTTTAGGCCTCCATTCAGCACTTCTGCACAAGCACAAAGGCATGATTCAGGAACAACTTGCATTTATATCGCGCCTTTAACGTAGCAAAACATCTCAAGGCGCTTCACAAGAGCGTTATCAATAAAATAATTGTGACACTGAGCCACAGGTGGAGATATCAGGACAGGTGACCAAAAACTTGATCAAAGAGGTAGGTTTTAAGGAGCGCCTTAAAAGGCGAAGGGAGAGGTAGAGAGGTTTAGGGAGGGAATTCCAGAGCTTAGGGCCTAGGCAGCTGAAGGCGTGGCTGCCAATGGTGGAGCATTTAAAATCTGGGATGCGCAAGAGGCCAGAATTGGTGGAGCGCAGAGATCTCAAAGGCTTGTAGGGCTGGAGGAGGTTACAGAGATAGGGAGAGGCGAGGCCATTGAGGGATTTGAAAACAAGGATGAGGATTTTAAAATTGAGGCGTTGCTGGACCGGGAACATTGATTTTGAAGAAACTTTATTTAGGAGTTCAAATTTCCCCCTGTATGGAATGACACAGTCCAGCACATCGTCAGACAGTAACTCCAGTTCTATCGCTACACAGTGCCACAGACCAAAAAAACAATCTTTCATCGATTCTTCAATTTGAAAAGCATTGCAATCTTGAAACTGGAGTACAATGCAGCCCCATCCCCGGTACCTTTATACCCTGAATACAAGCACAACACCTCCCATGCTGGAATATTTCATCAAGACAGTCCCCGATTCTCCAAGACAGAGCCAATTACTGAACCCGTGACACCGAATCCCATCACAGGCGGAATGAAAAACAACTCCAAATCGGAGTTAGCAGCTGTCCAGGGAAATCCTGCCTTTCATTAATGCAAAGATTCATTCCACAGACCTACTGAGCCACACAACCCGACAGTGGATTTACACGATCATGGTGTCAGGTACCTCACTCACCTACCAATACAGGGAGGATATAGAACAGCAAGCCAGGCTTTACAGAAACATTTAGCCCCCTGAGAAATGTCTCAGCTACAAAACCCATGGAGTCCTCACCGCTTTATTTTATCAATGCACAGTGGACCTCAGCAGATCAGGAGATAGGAAGACAAGCCCGTTAAGTATATACTTTATATATACACACTTGAAAAGGAAAAATTTACAGGGCTATGGGGAAAGAGCGGGGGAGTGGGACTAATTGGTAACTCTTTCAAAGAGTGGGCACAAGCACAATGGGCTGAATGGCCTCCTTCTGTGCTACAACATTCAATGATTCTAAGGAAACTTGGGTCATAATTTTCACCCAGAAGTATATCAGGGTTATAATTCACAGGATTTAACTCTGTTGAAGAAAGCATTCCACAGATAATCAACATTTCTCACCCTAGTGTACAAATCATGGCCTCACCCCTCCCTACCTCCAACCTCCTCCAGCTCTACAACCTTCAGAAAGCTCCATGTTCCTCCAACTCTGGCCTGTTGTGCATCCCCAATTTCCTTTGTTCCACCCTTGGCGGCCGTACCTTTAGCCATCTAGACCCCAAGTTCTGGAATTCCCTCCTTAACCCTCTCTACCCCTTAAAACCTACCTCTTTGACCAAGCTTTTGGTCACCCATCCTAATATCTCCTTCTTTGGCTCAGTGTCAATTTTTGTCCGATAATGCTCCTGTGAAGCGCCTTGGGACGTTTCACTGCATTAAAGGCGCGATATAAATGGAAGTTGTTGTTCTGTTGTTGCAGCATCAGAGGGGAATGTGGAGATACCATGGCCTTCTGGGTGTTTATTGGAGTGGCAGCCATTTCAAGGATAGAGAACTCCTAAACTTGAACACTGTTTGGAATCTGGTTTGCAATCTTAAAGCCCTTCAGCAGTAGTTGGTGTTTGAGAACCTGTTATGGTGTTGGAGAGAAATGTGGGAATGTTCTTGTGGTGAAGTTGCATGGGAGGGATGTTTTAATCATTAGGGTGAGATGAGGCAAGGTGGGAGGAGGCTCGAGTGGAGCGTAAACAGTGGCACAGAGCTGTTGGGCTGGCTGGCCCGTTTCTGTGCTGTAAATACTGTGTGATATCAGCACAAATATTCGTTATTTAGAATTCTTAATTGGTTTATTTGCTCACAAGACGACGTATATATTCTGTAGCTGGTGAATTTTAATGTTAGCATTCAGTGCTTTAAAATCAAAGACACGGGAGGAAGATTATCCTCTGGAGTTATGCTAGTTCCCTGCTGGTTAACTTCAGTGGGCAGGTGTGGAAATCCAGTCCTGCCAGCTCCCCAACACCTTGCCAGGACTTCAGGGACATCCTACCAGCAGTGGTGTTGAGTGTTTACTATATCTGCCCAAATCAAGATGGGCATATTGAAATGAATTGCAAATATCAGGAATACTTTATACCATATACAGTATTTGCCATCATTTACCCCACCACAACACGAGTGCTGGGAGTGCCAGGCAATCCTGGCATACAGCGTTGCTATGGTAGCATGATGGATTACACGCCCCTCGACGCCATTTTAGTACACTTTAAAATTAATATTTCTTCAGCTGCCCCGGGGCAGAGCCCAGGCTCCCGAGACCTGCAGCAACAATCTCCACCCCCCGCACCCCACCCCCACCTTTCCCAAAGGCAGGAATCCCACAAGGAGCCACCCAAAAATGTTAGAAGTCTGGCGCCGGGAAATGGGCTCTGGTCAGGGCCAGCGGAAGTCCCGCCCCACAAAGCTGCGCTGCCGTAGGAGCCGGGAGGAAAATTGGTTTCGGAAATTCACTGTCGTACACCACCGAGTTTAAGTCAGGAAGCTATTTGTAAAAAGTCTGACCAGCCAATCTGTATCATTTGGAGACAAAAAATAAAGTGTTAATGTCACAAAGGACTCCAGGTCGTAAGATGTGGCAGTGAGTAAACACCCAGCTTCCACTCCCTGCAGCCAGGTCCATGAGGACGGCCTCAACCGGGATCTTGGGTTCATGTCACGCTACATGTAACCCCAGCTGACGTAGAGTTATCCAGACTCGAGTCGTCGTTGGCTTGTTCACAGATGTGATTTCCAGTAAAAAAAAAAGTAAAAAGTTTAAAGTTTTTGGTTTTCCATACAGACTGCAGCCTCTGCCACATTCGACCCCCGTGACCCCACCTCATTGTCTTTGTTGTATTTTGCTATCGTCTTTGATGTAATGTCTTCCTGGTTGGATTTGATTGCCGTGATTGTCTCTCTGCCGAGGTGTGATAAAGGGCAGTCAGAAAGATTAACTGTAGTCGTCTGGCATTGTTCTCTGCACAGGCATTGATCTCTATCTATATATGCTGTGCCCATTTGTATTTCTTCACTTCGCCTGACGAAGGAGCAGCCGCTCCGAAAGCTTGTGATTTCAAATAAAACTGTTGGACTATAACCTGGTGTTGTGCGACTTCTCACTTTTGTCCACCCCAGTCCAACACCGGCATCTCCGCATCAGGTCCAGGTTGGGGGAGGGGTCGGGGGAGAGGAGTCATTTTCTTTTTTGTTGTTAGGTCTGTGGTCCTGCTATTTCTACGTCTAGTAAGGAACTCAAGGCGTCCGCCTTGGCTCAGTGGTAGCACTCTCGACTTTGAATCAGCAGGTTGTATGTTCACATCCCACTCCAGAGACTTGGGCACAGAATCTAGGCTGACACTCCAGTGCAGTACTGAGGGAGCTGCTGCACGGGCAGAGGTGCCGCCTTTCAGATGAGACGTTAAACCGAGGCCCCGTCTGCCCTCTCGGGTGGATGTAAAAGATACACGGCCCTATTCGGAGAAGATTTCTCCTGGTGCCCTGGCCAATATTTATCTCTCAACCAACATCACTAAAAATGGCTGTAAAGCACTTTGGGATGTCCGGAGGTCGTGAAAGGCACTATATAAATGCAACTTCTTATCTGAGAAATGGGAATAGATTTACTTTCATTATAGTAAGCATAGAATTTGAAGGGAGTGGTTCCTTGCAATTTCTTCCAATGCTGGGTCATGGCCAAACCACAAAATCAAAGTGTCAGTAAAATGCCTCTTAACTTTCAGCACGATAGTCTATACTGGCAACAATGAGCTGCACTGATGCACCGTGTGATACCAGTTGTACTCGATATTCATGGTTGGGTTAATAGCTTACTTACAGCACTTACATTAGTAAGAATTAATGCCATCCGCCAATGATTCAAATAAAGTTGATCACACCGCGTACTCGTTTATGATGTATCCACAGCCCCGGCTTCTACACCGAGCACGAGTCAGAGCAGACGGTCATTGAAGGTCGACCCTTCAGCCCATCACTTGAATCCGTCAGTCAGAGATGTGATCGGTTTCATCAATTCTGTCTGCCACCATTAAATGAAATGCCTCATGAGGAAGAAGCATTTCACTTCAAGCGCAAGGGACAACAAAGAACACTCTTCAGCACTTTCAACCGGTGCTCAGTGCAGCCCGGATAGAGGTCTAGAGACCACGTGCTCACCTTTGCTCCGATAAATCGCAAGCCAACTCTCAAGTGATCTTGGTTTCATTTGGTGTGTCTCACACCTATCAGGTACATCTTCGAATGGTAAAAGAAAGCTGCTTTGCACCCACGAGTCTCTGTATGGCAACTCGCTGATCTCATTGAGGATGAAGTGGTGAGGGGAAGCTTGGAGTTTTCCCACAAAGAAGAGGAGCGAGGGAGGGAGCGAGCCATTCCAGTCTTGTCCTGTGTAACCGATACCAGCACTGGATATTTTTTTTTGAGGTAACTCGGAGATCCCCCAAGGCTTGAGTGTTCTGCCAAGCGTGGAGCTGGCCCTCACAGACCAGGAAAGTTCCACACCCAACTCAAACAGCAGTTGGGCATGTCTGAGTTTGACGGATTTTAAACCAGGTTCTTGCTCCTGGTCGTGGTCCAGAGACCCTTGCTGGAAAGTGTATGCATGTGGATGATGAATTCGGAAAAGATTGATCTCAGCTGTGATGCTCATGATCCAATAGCCTGCCAGCACTCACTGGTTAGACTCATGCAATAGACACTTAGATAATATATCAAAGATGAACTGATGCCCACTGAACAGTACCCCCCGATACAAGAGAAGTGTTACTCATTGCTGGCTGAGTAAGTCTTTTTGACCCCAAGAGAGCCGCTCATCACAACGACGTAGGCAAGCGACATGATGGTAGTTTTGTGAGACAGTAACTTTTGCTGTGGCTCAGTGGTAGCACTCTCGCCCAAGAGTCAGAAGATCGTAAGTTTAAGTCTCACTCCAGAGACTTGAGCACAAAATCTAGGCTAACACTCCAGTGCAATACCGACGGAGGTGCCGTCTTTCGGATGAGATATTAAACTGAGACCCTGTCTGCCCTCTCAGGTGGATGTAAAAGTTCCCATGGCACTACTTTGAAGAAGGGGAGTCCTGGCCAACATGTATCTGTCAATCAATATCACTAAAAAAAATGGATTATTTGGTCATTTATCTCATTCCTGTTTGAGAGAGCTTGCTGTGCGCAAGTTAGCTGCCGAGTTTCCTGCATTACAACAGTGACTACACTTCAAAAAATAAGTACTTAATTGGCTGCAAAAAGCTTTGGGCCATCCAGAGGTCATGAAAGGCGCTATATAAATGCAAGTTCTTCCTTGAGACAAATTACTTCGCTGCAACGTGACAAATTTTATTGCCCAACGTGTTTACAAAGGGGGACACCGAGATTGCTAAATAATGATTTAGTGATGGCAGGTCCTGACAGCCAGCGGAAATTAATCCGACAAAAAGGAGTTCAAGATGCCTTCAATGTAGACAATGAGCAAGCGAGTGGAGTCGGGGTGAGCTGCAATCGGGCACAAAGTTGCTTCGTTCTTCAACTGAGCGGAAGCTAGTAAATAACATCCCTCAAGGGCTATTTGTCGAGTGGAATTGTCTTGCTCCTGATGGATATGGACAGTGCACAATGGGTAAACGAACACCACCACTCACATTTGATGCCACTCTGTATGTGGTTCACACCAGTTCTCAATTGGCCAATATCTTAACTATCTGTATTTCTCCTCCATAGCCTACAATGATGGACAGTTCTCCTGCAACTAGAGTGTTAGGAACACGATCATCAGTTCGGAGGCGGTGTGACCGCTAGAAGGCTCAAAATTCCACATTAAATGAACAATGGAAGAAATGCCCGTGCGATGAAACCAGAGAGTGAAATAGGGAATGCGATGTTATGTACAGTATTTTTTTTTTAAATATATAGATAGGATTAAAAAGGAATCCTTACCAAATTTCAAAATGGAGTTAGGCTGTCTCCAGGAAAACGGGCCTGCTGGCTAGATCTGGAAATTCAGCAGACAAGAGGAGCTCAGGGGTTCTGTGGCAAGTGGTGACCAAAGCACACAACCAGACCACGACCGTGGGATATAATCTGTCCTGGATGGATTCGATTTGTGGCAGCACCTCTGCCCCAGAAATTAATTAAGTCAAAAGTTGCTTGCTGGATGGGACTGGCTGCTTGATATGTTAATGTATGCGAGTTTACAGACCAGAGAAGAGAAATTCAATTACTCGGACTGCTGAACCATTAATGCAAGATTTTTGCTGATAGACAGCAACATCCTGACGTTAACTTTCTCCATAAAGCACGAGATAAGCTTTGTGCTCAGATTGCCTGCGGACTTCAACAGCACGGCTGTAACCCGAAAAACTTCCACATGCTATAAAAATGCAGCTCTGATTACAGATTTAGTCCTATTTAGAGATCGGAACTCTGAATTGGAATTTCACATCAACTTTGCTTTGTGAAAGTCAACAAAATACTGCTTCATCCATTCTGAAAATATATATATTTTTTTAAATCCATTGTGAACCAAATCTATTATTTTAAGTATTTTCCTAACTTGCTGCCTTTAACTGCCTCCGTGTATTGTTCTGATTGTAAATAAATCGGAATATTAGTGTTAACCTGTGCAACTTGATCTGATGGCGTGGTATCTCCCGCCTGTCCAATGATTAAGGTGAACATGTTGGGTATCCAGTATGACGCCCGGAGTCAGATAATACATTAAAAGGGTAACTGTTAATTCTGAGCACACTAGCTCATTCACAGCAAGTGTATGGGCACAGATTTTAGTTTATCGAAGTCTTGGCTGGTTTATGGAAACCATTTTTTGTGCTGTGAACATGACAGAAGTGTTGGGAGAAAACCCAAACTGTAACTGCCTGCTTCTGTCCATAATTAATGGCATGCCAACAAAAATCACAGGAGGGCGTGGCTTCGCAATGTGCGATTTGTGAAAATGTGACTTTGGTAGTGGGTCATTAATTATGGAGTAAAGCAAGCATTCTCCTGTTTTTCATTCAAAGACAAACCTCATCTCCATATTCTGATATAGATGTTACAGTAATTGAGATAGAAAGCAAAAGCAGATAAGGAACACTGAGTATACAAGGAAGCAGTGAGAATTCAAGAACGTTCATTCTGTAGAATATCATAGCTTAAAATTTACTATCCTTAGTAAGGCAAGGCAGGACACAAGAAAATAGGAGGAGCGATGACAAGGTACATAGGAATTACTGGACAATAAAAAGACCGAGGTCCATCTAGTTCATCATCTCCCACCCTGGTGGTCACGTGATACGACGTTAATGGAGCTGTTGACTAATCATAGCAATCAATCTCTATCAATTAGTCTCCAACAGACCCAGACATGACGTGAGGAAAACCCCAGTGGTGGAGAACTTTGGGAACCATCGGTCCAAAGTAACCTGTTCCTCCCAAGCAATCAAGAAGTATAGGTCCAGTGTGACCAAGCCTGGGTTCTAAAAGCCTGCAGATTGTCGACGGGAGGGAAGCCTGGGAGAGGTAACGAGTTCCACAGTTTTGACGGCCAGGGATAGAACAAGCAAGAGTAGGAAACAGTGCGATGAGGCTTTACTTAAAGTGGACAGGGAGGAGAAACAGAGTACATACTCGGAGTTCAGAAGGAGAGGGGGAGGTTCAGGGGAATAATGGCCACTTTATGACAAATAAGTTTGCTTTGCCAAGATATTTTCTGTTTGGATCTGCAAATGCAAGCAAGAGGTCTGCAATTTTGTGTGCACTGCAATTTAATAAACACCAACTAAGTACAGTTACACAAAATGGAAATCAATTTCTGAAAGATGTTGCTCTCCTGAGTCATGAGTTGACTGTTGATAATTGCAAAAATGTTTATGCTTGCAGCAGAAATTCATCCGACTCAGGAACAGGACATGGCTTGGAAGTGAAAGGTCAATTGGATTTCTACACTTGGAATGATTCTGCTTGAATCAGACAAATGTTGAGTGTTGAAGGTAGTGCAATTATTTATCAATCAAATCATATTTACAACTACAAATATGCAACTTTTATATAGAGTTTTAAAAAATGGATTAAAAATCCCCAAAACACATTCCAAAAATTTGTGCTGGAGCAGATAAACTAATGCAGCTCAAATGCAAGGTCACAGCCAACATGCTGTTAGACCTGAACTGAACCTTCCGCCTCGCTGAAACCATGCTAATGTCAATTAACAAACACTAGTTGATCTCCTGCTGCATTGTTCATGAGCATATTAAAAGAAAAAAACACACTGGCAGGTCTCCGGTGGTATTGATTTCGATGAGTTGCAGGTCATTCTGTTATCGGGGCTCTGGGGTGGGGGCTGCACATCTGGAAAGAAGTTTCTAAGAGATCTGCTCAGATGTCGAAAGAAGGTGTTTTTTGACTGGACTCTGGGAAATGAACAACTAGGTGTAAATTTTACAAATTAATGTTGACAACACAGAGCTCTGCACACCAGGAACACAATCACTTGTGGAGGTCAGTGTAACCCAACACTATTCATCAACCATTCCAATTAACATGACTGTGGTCTAGGCTGTGCACCTCGATCTGGGATCAGATGGTCTCCTTTTATCGTTATGCTGGATATGGCCCCATGTCCCCAACAAGTTCTCCTGCAGGCAGGACTTGCTGCAGCACCTGCGGGCGAAGGAGAAACTCAAGGCTATGACCTGGAATGGTCTACAGCTGCCAGATTTGAGATGAGAGGGGGAAATTTTAACCTAACCCGCCCTTTGGGAAACTCACAGGTCCGGGTACAATGCTGGTTTTACACCGCACTCAATTTTACTCTACATTGAAGTCAACAGGCGGGGTGTAAAACTAGTGTTCCACCCAATCCCATTGGTTTCCTACCTGGCAAATTGGTTAAAATTACACCCCCCCCCCCCACCCCCGCAAAAGACTAAAGGCAGGAGTTGCCAATGAAGCAAGCAGTAGGACCAGGGTGCACATTGGTATGGAGACATCTCATTTTTTGAAGCATGGTGCAACTTCAGGGCCCCCTAGAGCTAGAGCGTGGAGGGAGCTTAGTCCGAGGCCCAAACGGCACTTAAGGTTAGTGTGAGGAGGGAATAGAGCTCAAGCAATAGAACTGAAGGACAGACCACCCCGGAGCAAAGTACAGATTATCAGAAACAATATGAAGCAACGTGCAAGCTCCTAAAATCAAATCAGAGGCTTCAAGAGGTCAAGACGCCTTTACATTACCATACCCTAAATGGGGTTGCAGGTAATCACTATATATATTTATTGCTGCGTGATATCACACACACACACACACACACACACACACACACAAACTGGCTTCCATGTTTCCTACATTACAACACTGACTGCACTTCAAACATCCTGTAGTCACTGTTGTAATGTAAGGAAACACAGCAGCCAATTTGCACACAGCAAGGTCCCACAAACAGCACTGAGATAATGACCAGATGTCTGTTTTAGTGATGTTGGTTGAGGGATAAATATTGGCCAGGACACCGGGGAGAACTCCCCTGCTCTTCTTTGAATAGTGCCATGGGATCTTTTATGTCCCCGAGAGGGCAGACGGGGCCTCGACTTAATGGGGGCTGACGTAAGAAAACTACTAGGCACTTGGTCTAAGCGTTAAACAAAGCTTTAATCAACTGTTTTTCAACTTGGAGGTCGAGTTGTGTCCTTCACTAGTTCCTGTTAAAGAATGTCCTGAGCAAGCTGGGCCCATGCCCGAGTATTTATACTCTCCCTGGACAGCGCCACCAGCAGGCCGCCCAGTATTATTTCATAAGTCATTTCCACATGAATGACAAGATTCATGTCAGGGGCGATTTTCCCAATGGAGGCGGGTTGGAGGCGGGTTTCGGCTTGGGTGGGTTCCAAACCCGCCTCCACTGAGAGGTGGGAAAAATTTGTGATTTTCCCCTAATTGGCCAGTTGATTTCAGAGGTGTGGGTTCCCCTGGGCCAATTAGTGTTTTGGGACTGAAACTCGCCTCTGCTGACATCACTTATCCAGTTTCATTTAAGGGCTGCTTGCTGCCTTGGCTCATTCCACTGGTTTTTGGTCGATGCTGCACCACCTCCAAGCTGTTATCTGCTTGAAGAATGGCCAGCTCCATGGCAAGGGCCTCCCCGAGGTTCTCTGATGAGGCGCTGGGTATGCTGGTTGAGGGGGCGAGAGCTAGCAGGGAGGTGCTCTTCCCCTCATCTGGGAGGAAGAGGCCTCCCAAAGAAACCAAGGCTGTGTGGGTCCAGCTGGCAAGGGATATAACCTCCAGATCTGTGTGCAGATTGGGTGATTGTTTCTGCTTATTGATGAAATTACATTCCTGTGGGAATGTATTAAAATTAAGTGATGGCAAACTGTTGGCATGATGGCATCTGTTATTTTGGCTTAGGCAGCTCCACATTGCGGGCTCCGCGACACTTGCGTGGTCAGGTTGGTGGTCAGAGTGAAAGGAGGCCAGAGAGTCATATCCATTGTCTATCATGTGTTAAGAAGGAGCCAAGCACATGTGCCACAATGGGCAACCTATGCAAATCTGGCCAGGATGAGTGCATTCCTTGCACGACGTGCTTCCATGCGCTGGCGCCTTCTGCTCTGTGCAGCATCAGGTGGGTGAGCAGGAGGTTGGGGCTCCTGCTGCTGTTGCTGCTGAGCTGCCTGGTTCTGCTGCTGCCGTGGCTGCTCCTCATCCGAATCGAAGGTCCATGGTGAAAGGAAATAAATGGTTCCCATGCTGCTGGCAGATACCTCCGTTGGAGAAGCGCTCAGTCCAAGCGGGGAGAGGGTCTTCCAAGAAGGTCCCACAGTTGAGAGATAGAAGCTGCAGCACCCCCGACTTTGGTAGGCCTGCTAAAAGTGCTGAAAGGCCTTTGGAACAAAAGTTCTGCCACCTGCAACTGCTCCCTGATGAAAGCTCCGTTTCAATGCTGGAGCTGCAGCTGTGAGGAGGCCACCCACTTGTCAACCCGCCAGGATTAGCTGGTGTGGTTTAGGAGGGTCGTGCAACACACTGAAAATGTGGTAAAATAACTAAGGCCTGTCAAAATAGGATCATAGAGGCCCTTAACTACTATTTAAGGGTCTTAACTACCTCTCCCAACTGATGGAGGCGGGATCAAATCACACCCTTCAAACCCGCCTCCGGCAAAATTGTCCCTCAGTTTTTGCCATTTTGCCAACTGTCCCGCCTCCAAACCCGCTTCAGACAGTGCAACGCTCCCTCAGTACTGCACTGAAGTGCCAGCCTGGATTACATGCTCAAGTCTCTGAAGCGGGGCTTGAATCCATGACCTTCCGACTCAAAGGCGAGACTGCTTCCATTGAGCCATGACTGACACCAGAGAAGGTCAAGGGAAGATTTAATTGAGTGTTTTTTTAAATCATCAAGGGTTTTGGAAGGATGAATAAGGAAAGTCTATTTCCTCTGGTTGGGGAATTAGTGACAATCAATTTAAAATTATCTCTGAGTGAGGAGAGGGGTTAGGAAAAATGCTTTTATGTAGATTTGTGGTTAGAGCATAGAATAATTTGCAATGGAGGGTGGGGGGGGGGGAAGTGGAGACCGAAACCATGACATCTTTTTAAGGGGAGTGGATAAATATTTGAAGCAAAGGAATATATGGGTCTATGGGGAGAGGGTAGGGCAGCGGAATTAGTTTTGGATTGCTCCAGCAAAGAGCTGGCACATACACAATGGACTGAATGGCCTCTTTCTGTGCTGTAAACATCTAGAGTTTTATATTTGGTAGGGCCAGATACACAATGCGGATACTCTGCTGAGCACGTCATTGTGCTCTGCTCTGTATACAAACACAATAAAAAGATTTGCAGAACACATTACCATGGCAACACCGGCCTTTAAACCTCAAACCAACCTGGTTATCCCCAAAAAGCTAACTTTCTTCCTCCGAAAACCCTGGACAAATCCCCACCCATACTAAGCAGGTACTTTTAGTCAGCAATCTCCATGGCAAAAATCTGCATTGCTTTTTGCTCTATACAGATGTACAAGTCCAGCTACTAAATATAAATGGAATTTGGCCTAATGTCGTTTAATCACATTTCTTTTCGGCAGCTGCTCTTAGTTCATTGTCAATTTGTGGAAGTCTGGTATTTAGTGCTTGCAGTTGGCCTATGGATGGGTTGCGCTGGTAACTGATAGCACTGAAAACTCTGCCCTGCGGAGTGCAAGTTATTGATCTGCCTCAAGTTCCAATAAAACAGTTTAGTGTGACAACTGCAGGGCTTGACTGCAGTTCCCCATTCTCAGCGAATTCTGCTCAACTCTCGCCCATTAGCAATGTTTTCACAAACATCTGTTGGGTTAACTATTAAAATTATGCCCTTTTGCTCTGCTGGAACGTGCCATGGTTTTAAATATATATCTTCTGTTTCCAGCCACGTCCTGGATTACTTTTCCCAAACCTCCTGGTCTGAGCCCACTGGTAGATTATGATCCCATGAACTAGTGTTAATATTAATAGTTACAAACCACATCCCGCTCTTAAATGCAGAACTTATACTTTCAATCAGTCGAGTTACAATCATAAGGCAGCCCGTATTATACAGCATAGAAACAGGCCTTGCGGCCAGACTGGTCTATGCTGGTGCTCACGCTGCACACAAGCCTCCTCCCACCAGATCAGCATATCCTTCTATTCCTTTCTCCCTCACGTACTTATCTAGATTCCCCTTAACCAGGGTATATAACACTAAATCTCAATGAGGGTTTACAGCACTGTTCTTTCATCTCAGAGAGAGAGAGAGAGAGAGAGAGAGCGCAAGCATAAAGGGCCTCCCACTCAGTCTGTTAATTACTACCAATTATAACTTTATTTATCTATATCCCAAATCACACACCACAAAATTATTTCAAAATCTCATATTTGCATAATGTGGTATTAGAGATTTGTTCCAACAAAACATCAACTTTCTCCTAATCAAATTCTACCCACACAGTACAACTGAAAGAGTTACCTGCAGGATGGTCTCATTCCCTGGTGAACCGCTGCTTTCTCAAGTCACGTCACACACCTACTCATCAGAGACACAGGTAATAATAGCTCTGTACTTGTCACAAGGTCGGACTTGCACCTTTCCTTGCAGCTGGACAGAGGTTTGTCTCTATGATGATGGACTAGCAGCAGCCCTATATCATCCTGTCCTGTCATAGATGTCTGTTTGCTGCAGGGGTTATACAAATGAAGCACCCGAGGAAAGGTCACAGTCCTTCTCTTCCATTCGAACTACAAAATCCTACTCAATGACTTCAGACAGATGCCACTCTAACGCACATGCAGTGCACTATGTACTCCCATAAAGGGTGCACTCATGCTGCAACTGTCGCACTGATGCAAATCAGTTTCACTTAAATAACTTGCTTTTATATAGCACCTTTAACGTATTCATAAATAGGTGCAAGGAAAACGGATACCAGGACAGGAAGGGAGAGATTAGAAGCGGGTGAATGAAAGTCAAGGAGATGGGCTTTGAAGAGGCAGAGAGAGAGTTCCTGAGAGGAGGCCCAAGGTGGCTGAAAGCTCGGCTGCCAATGGTGGGCCAAATAGAAGAGGGGACTACAGAGAAGGCTGGTATTAAAGGAAATGTAAGATTGAAAGTTATATAAAGTAGAAGTTAGAGATAGGGTGAGGCAAGGCCATGGAGGGATTTATAGAGGACAACAAGGATTCTAAATTTAAATCATTGGGGGATGGGGATTCAGTGGTCAGTCAGGACAGGAGTGATGGGCGAGCTGGATTTAGTGCAGGACAAGATACGTGCAGCAGTTTTGGACAAGTTGGAGTTTATGGAGGATCAGATGTCAGTGTTAGAGTAGTTGAGACTGGAGGTGACAAAAGGCACGACCATGGGTTACCGCAGAAGAGCCGAGGTACAGGTGCAGGTGGTTAATTTTGCAGAAGCAAGTGGTCTTACTGATGGGTGGGATATGCTGTTTAAAGCTCAACTCTGGTTCGAACAGGACATCTGACTGGATAATGGAGTTATGCAGAGCGAGACGCCCTTAAGGAGGAAGCCGAACTCTGCTTCGCTATCAGTTTGGGTCTTCACACCCAACTTGTGTTACTTGAGTTTAGTATCGGTGCAAAGCTGAAACCGCTCCACACTGACACTAAACTTACAACGTAAATGCACCCTTATGACTCAAAATAATGTGGGTAGTTATCTGTCACACTGATATCACATGATGTGGAGATACGAGGGGAGTAAGAAAGCACAGCTTGGCTTCCTGCAGCTCAAGCTTTATGTGCCACAGACAAGTGGACGGCCAAGATTTATTCTATGCTGGATATCAGCAGTGGTCACTCCCGGTGAGAAAAAGGCTGTTACATTCTGGGGTACGACAACAGCACGCAAGGAAATTCATATATTTCCTGTGCTAAATGCTCGAGCTGGAGTAAAAGGTTATGTGAAATTATCATCTTGTGTCAGTAGAATAGACTGGGCCAAACAACAGGACACGGAGACACTCAATCAGGTCCACAAATGGCAAGTAGGATACAATTCGGAAAAGATTTATTGATCTATTCAATGCAAGGACTCCACTCATATTTCAGTATACAGAGTGATGAAAAGTCAGAGTTCTGCGAATGGGCGTTCTCCCGTTGCAAATTAGATAAATCAGCAAACTCATAGAATCTTACAGCACTGGAGGTCGTCATTCGGCCCACCGTGCCCGTGTCGGCTCTCCGGTAGAGCCATCCAATTAGTCCCACTCCCCTGCTCTTTCTCCAGGGCCCTTCAGATGTTTCCTTTTCAAGTATTTATCCAATTCCCTTTTGAAAGTTACTATTGAATCTGCTTCCACCGCCCTTTCAGGCAGTGCATTCCCGATCACAACAACTCTGTGTAAAAGAATTCTCCTCGATTTCTGCTCTGGTTCTCCAGAGCAAGGTTCGATTTTTTTTCTTGTTGCAATCAGAAATTTTACTTTTATCATTTTATTTTTGTTTTCCGTTTGATTTGTAGCCCTCGAAATAGTGATCATCATCCTCTTGCTTTTTCAATACATAGTATTCCCTCACATGACTATCAATGTTACAGGTTTCTTTTGAAAACAAAAATCCTCTGCAATTTTCCCTCCTGAAGGTACTGACTCTTGCTAGAGTGCAGTTGCATGGATACTGATCATTCGCCAGTATCTGACCCAAGTGACCATCCTTGATGTGGCGGGAAGATTTCCTCTAATCCCAAGTGCAGCAAAATCATTAATGCACAGGTTAGAAATGGGTTTACAATTTTGCTACATATAGCACACAGCAAAAAAATCTGCCCCCATGAACTAGATGGCAGTTGCGGGGGGTGGGGGGGGGTGTGGGCGGTGCTGGGATCACAGCCGAGCCGGATCCTATCTACACCCAATATCCACCCATACGCACTTCCCAACAGGGACCACTGGATACTTCCTTTATCCTCCTCTTTACCCTAGGGGCACCGAAATCCGGTGTCATTTTCCTGCTGCCATCCCGACTGAGATCAGATAACCCAGCAAAGACTCTAAACCTGGGACGTCCTGATCAGGATGGCTCAGTTACATCCCGCTTTTACCAGCTGAGCAATCGGACGAGCTGTGTGACAAACAGGGTTTGATGCCTCCGGAAGATTGGGAATGCAGTGTGTGGAAACCCTGGAGGAGAATCGGCATCCTATGATGAAATACAGGTTTTGGCCAAAGCAAAAATTCGAATAATTAATTGACGTGCCACGAAGCTAGTCTGGGTACAATACATTACTGCACACTTCTCAGGAGACACTCCAATCTCGCTGTATAGCTTTCCATAATACAGCACTGTGCCCCTGCATGAGACATTCGGAGAGCAGTGCATAGAAGTGGTGATCTTCTGTATTGTGGTCTTTGGTTCATTCATTGCATCACTGCCACATACCCTACATGACAATCTCACCTCAGCAAGTCAGACTTCATAGAGTAAATGAGCAGCAGCATTTTACTACTTATGGCTCAGAGCACACCTCTGCATTGTTGGATTTATGCACTGTTATTTCTAAGGTAACTTGCAGACTTTATATAACGTAAGCACATGCATCGGTTCCTGCAATAGAGCAGATGGTCTCTCCTGACATAGACTGGGCAAGGCCTCGCAATGCAACCTCACTCCGTGAGCAGTCAGCATGGCAAATGGTTGGCAAAGCCCCTAATGGCATGTGGCACTATGGTCCTTCTTGACAAGTGGCTGGTATGCCACAAGAACACACAACATAACATGGGTTGCCTCGCCACATAAATCAACTTGGTCTCTTGGCACAGAACTGGCATGGCTTCTATTGGCATGAGATCAGCATGTCCCTCATCAGCAGGTGATATGACATGAACTCCCTTAGAGTATGTTAGTTTGGACTCTTATCACAGAACTTGCATGGCTTCTCTTGGCACATGGTCAGTATGGTCTCTATCAGCATGTGCCTGGAATAACCTCACTTGGCAGGGAAACTAATCTGTGCATTCAATAGGAAAATACATGCTGAAGAGAAAGAGGAAAAGCCCACAATCTAAATTTGACGAGTGAGCGCACAGGGCACTGGGCCCATTTTGGATGATTCAATGGATCTCACTGTTCAATCACTCCAATTATCAGTTAAGTTGATTAGTAAAATAAAAATCAGTGGGACACAAAATATATATTCATAGTGGAATAACATTTAACAACAGCTTATTTTAGTTCTGTGCTCTCAACACACACAATAAATGGTATAAGGGAGTGTTTTGCATCTATAAGTGCTGAACTTTACTCAGGGGACATTCCCATTAAATACCCAGTACAACAGCAGCCCTGAAGATAAACGTAGAGCTAGGCCGTGCAGGGTTGCTGTCAGGAAGCAATTCTTCACACAAAGGAGTGTGGAAATCTGGAACTCTCTTCCCCAAAGAGCGGTCGAGGCTAGTTTAATTGAAAATTTCAAAACAGAGATTGATAGATTTGTGTTAGGCAAGGATATTAAATCAAGGTAGGTAAATGGTGTTAAGATACGGATCAACCATGATCTAACTGAATGGCGGAACAGGCTCGAGGGGCTGAATGGCCTACTCCTGTTCCTATGAACTGTCATACTTGTGCTGTATGTTTCCTATTCCTTTAAGTGTCAGCTGTGGCTCAGTGGGTAGCACACTTGCCTCTGAGTCAGAAGGTTGTGGGTTCATAGTCCCACTCCAGGGACTTGAGCACATAAATCTAGGCTGACACTCCAGTGCAGTGCTGAGGGAGTGCTGCACTGTCGGAAGGTGCCGTCTTTTGGATGAGACGTTAAAACCGAGGCCCTCAGGTGGACGTAAAAGATCCCATGGCACTATTTCAAAGAAGAGCAGGGGAGTTATCCCCAGTGTCCTGGCTAATATTTATCCCTCAACCAACATGACAAAAACAGATTATTTAGTCATTATCACACTGCTGTTTGTGGGACCTTGCTGTGCGCAAATTGGCTGCCATGTTTCCTACATTACAACAGTGACTCCACTTCAAAAGTACTTCATTGGCTGTAAAGCGCTTTGAGACGTCCGATGGTCATGAAAGGCGCTATATAAATGCAAGTCTTCCTTTCTTTTTAGTTGGACTTCTGTGAAGGAACAGTGCTTTGCTGAAGTTATTTTTCATCATGTTAAACTAGTAAGAAGTGCAGTCTAAGGCTCGCTGCAAGGCTAACCATTTCTGTCCCCTCCCTCCAGCGAAAGATGATGCAGCATAACTGCACTAAAACATCAGATTTTTTCACATAAAACTCCAGGTGAAAGGTGCAGTTGCAGCTGGTGGTGCCGTGTGACACCTCAGTCTGCTACTAGGCAGGGCCATTACTAGAAGTGTTTGTAGTTCAATTCTGGTAACTGTGTAATTAGAACCGCCAAGAAATGTTGCATTTATGGTCGGTCTGCGTTTGGATAATGATTATATAAAAAAAAATAGCCTGCCCGATCTTCATCCCACAGCTCAATAAATCACCTGAATAATGGATACTGTTGCGTAGTGGTTATATTACTGAACTAGTAATCCAGAGAACGCGAGTTCAAATCACACCAACGCAGTTCAATTTTTAAAAAAAAATCTAGAAATAAAAAGCCGGTACCAGTAAAAGTGACAACGAAGCTGTTGGATTGCCGTAAAAACCCAACTGGCTCACTAATGTCCTTAGGCAAGGAAATCTGCTGACCATACCCGGTCTGGTCCAGATGTGACTCTAGTGGTTGACTCTTAACTGCCCTCTGAAGTGGCAGAGCCAGCCGCTCAGTGAAGGACAATAAATGCCGGCCTTGCCAGTGATGGGCACATCTTGAGAATGAATTTTTTTTTTTTAAAAGGGAACTGTAAGGAGTGGGAGCAAATGGCGAGGGGTTGACCTTTTGAAATTCTAGACAACAGGAGTGAACGGGTAGGTCTGACTCACTGGCGAGCTTTCCTCACTGGGGTCCAGAAAATGAGGAAGAACAATGCTTGCGCATGGAAAGCAGCCCGGTGAAGCGGTGTTAATCAGCTGCGCCACAGAGCAGTTGGATATATTTGGCCACCTGCATTTCCTCACAAGCTCTCAAACAATTTAAAAAAAAAGGTTTACACCCTGTTACAATTTGGGACACTTCTCAATTATCTTTATTCATCCTCTCCACACAAGTCAGCTTCCATAGGATGCTCCCATTTCCCATGAACTGAAACATAACCTCATGTATAGGGTATATACCTGAAGTAAGATAACCTGCCTTGGTTTCCAGATCTCTCCGTACTGGTGGAAAGCACCATATTGCCAGACCATATAGCTCAGGCTAAGAACAATTAATTTGGATGTCTCAAGTAAAATTATACGGAAGCAATACTGAATCAGCAGATAAACACAAGGTCATGCTTAACTTTACACCATCTATTTCAAAACAATAAACACTCCAGGGTTTTAGACGCTTTCTTCAGTAACTTTTGAGCACTAATCTACGATGAAAAGTTTCACACACAAAATGAACTTCCTGTTAACCCCCGCCCAACCAATCCATGTAGCAACAAAGCAAAAGAGGAAAATCCAAGATCGTGGAGGACTAGCCTCGTTATTTGCCTCTCTCTTTGATCTCCAAACTGGCACAATAAAACGCATCCTTCACAACCAAAAACTTCGAAATGCTTTCTGCAGTGACAGACTAGAGACAAAAGGAATCCACAACTTAAAAACAAACATCTCGGCCGGGATCATTTACACAGCTGTTCCCGCTCCGCCGGCGTCAATTTGCACGTGTACACCGGGTTTCCGCTGCACTTCGGGCGGAGTTACGGCAGTGGAGCAGGAGCAGCTCCGAGGAAATTCCCTACCCTAGTCAGACAAACAAGACTTGCTTCATTGGATTCAGATTCCAGGCTGATGCTGGTGTATTCTCCCTGTGTAATTAAGGTCACCATCAAGAGATTGTTGGACTATAACCTGGTGTTGTGCGACTTCTCATTTTTAACCATCAAGAGAGTCATCGTTTCCATGAAGTCTTAAATTAGATAACGTAAATATTCACCTAACCCACCCCCCCCCCCTCCCACACACATATGCAAACAGCAGAATAAACCCTTTTCAACAATCAGTAACAGAAACCATTTTAAAATTGTAATACTGGGCCTACCTACCAATTTATATTAAAAAATATATAGAATTTCTTACAAATTGAAACTGGACCGGTCCAAGAATTGGTCACACCCATGAGCCTTTTTATTCCCCCATTTTATGTCCTTACTGAGTCCCCTGAGCCAAGAGCACTTGCTCAGCTGTCTGTTCCCAAACCACCACCAATGCAACCAGATGTACACAACAGTGGTGCAGTGATGAATCCCTATCTGATTATCCCTCCCTCATGATGGGAAGTGCCCGGCCTCCCAATCATGGACAATTACCAGAGGAGGCAACAAGGGAAAGTTGCAAGACCAATTTGCACAGCACTAACTGATGACAGTGCAATGGGTTTCTGTGAGGAATGGTCAAGAACTCGTTGTCTACATTATCTTAAAATAATCACAAACATCTTAAGGTCAGAGACAGTCACCCAATCAAATCCTTCTCAGTGTTTTTAGATTTATTCATCTATTCAACAGATGATCGATGGCAGTCCTGAGGAATAAACCTTTCACTGTCTAAGTGCTCCCAAATCAGGCACAGTATGAGTCAGGCACAATGTAGAGTGTCCCCTTGTACTGCCCCACTAATTAATGCTAACTGCAATCTCAAGAGTCCTACTACCACAGCACAGCATTTTTACAGTCCACACTAGCCATTATTACAGGGAGATTTCCAATGAATCATAAATCTTGCCTAATGACAGGTAGTTTTGTGCTGTGGACTGCCCCAAAAATAATCCACTTATACTCAGTTAACTATTGTTTCTGATGGTCTATGATAGATGTTCATCCCCTCTTGTCCATGCTGGATTCAAACTCTGCTTCTTGAGGTAGAACAGCAGAGTTCCAACATAAAGCACCATGCAGATCTCTCCTCCCTTACCAAAGGCAGCATAGGTCACTTCTTTCTGAAATGATTCAAAGCAGGATTCAACATGAAAGTAGACTATACCCCCAATTTCCTTCAAAGTGGTTTAATACAAGCACTTAATATATCAATTTCTCTGGAATATGTTATTTAATCAATGCTCGACTTCTAAGTACCACAATCAACTAACAGACTATCATATTGCACAGTGTATTTGTCTATATATCACACCAAATCAAAACATGGTTATATGACCCTATCATACCAGCAGCACACAATTCCAGTTTATTTGCATCACACCAGTTTGTGGAAGAATTTTTTTTTTTAACTTTTTAATTTTTTTTTAAAGCGCAGATATTTACAATTTGAAAATTTATGGAAATTTGTTGCAAGGAAAGCTTCTGAAGAAAAATAGTTAAATGCAATTGCACTAGTGTCAGCAGGAGACCCATAACTTGAACAGTAAAAGGTTATGTGACAATTCAGGTGAACACACTTCAACTTGCACTGGTGTCCAAAAAAGACAAGTTAGAACAAGGACATTTTCTCATACTAGAAACATGCTCAAAAGAAACAAAAGCCAACAGTAACGAGACATAATCTTTCATTTTACGATCATAAGTGGAGCAGGGTCTTATTTAGAATCAGCGCATGACAACACTGCAAATATAAATATGCACTGTACAGTCGCCCGGGCTGTAGTGAACATTTCAGGCGACACCACTGATCAACACATTAAGACCCTTTTTGACAATATTGCTGAGATTGCAAGGCAATAGATGATTATGCTTTTCCCTTCAATGGATTTTCTTTATTATGAACTCGTGGTTAGCCATCAGCGATGTACCCTTTTGTAGAAATGGGCAACGGATTGCTCAGGTTTGCTGTAATTAGGGAGGAGCCCTTCAGATTTTACTTTGACAGAATAATCCATTGTAGCTTGGACCATCAGAACTCTCAATGCAACCCCTCCCAGAATGGTGAGGGAATCAGTGGTCCGGTATAATGGTGTATTATGTTGTTAGAACTGTACATTCAAATGATAATGTCGTTTGCTTGAAGGAGGGGCGCATGTATGCAGTTTTGAGCATTTGGGGGTGAGCTGGAGGCTTGGGACATCATATTTTAGGATTTTTCCCACATGGAGTGAATGTGTTAAAATCAAGTCAAACATGACCAATACAGGGAAATAAAAATAGCATAACGATTACAAGCTGTGTACTCTTCTAGATAAACAGGTTCTCATTCTGGTCATAATCTTTAGTTAAAACATTTTTTTTCTGTTTTGTAATGTAAATCTATTATTAAGGAGCACACCCAAATGAAAACTACTCAATTATCAGTCATAATTAGACAGAGAGATGAGATGTAAATGTACTGTGCTGCATTTATTCAGAGCATTTGCCTGGTTCCCAAAGAGTGCTAATAGGTATGCAGACAAGGGGTAGCGAGGGCAAGGTCCTGTTTTCAATCACCTTTTTGCATAAACATAGACCATCCCTCTACACAAAGTAAAAAACTGCAAATGTTGGAAATCGAACAAAAAAGAAAAGAAAATGTTGGACATGAACAGGTCAGTCAGCACCTGTTCAGAGAAGAGTCAGGTTAATATTTCGGTTATAGCCGTTCATCAGGATGGTATACCCCCATCTTTGTCCCCTCAAGTCACAGGAGTGTAAGCTCCAACAAAACTAGTACAATCTGGCCAAGCCATCAATCATGGGATCCAGTTTTTGACCACTATTATACTTTGCCCTCCTCAGCCAAAATTACCGAATACGCCAGGATCAGCCTGGAGGGCAAGAACAATGGTTCCTTAAGCCTCCTCCATCAACTCAAACACCAAATGCATGGAGCTCATGGACTTCTTTTTTCTCCAAAAGCGAGACCATCTGTGTAGTTACCTCTGCTACTTCCTTCCCTTCCATCTGCCCATCTCCAACCGCCCCATCTCCCACCAGGACAGTCATCTCTTGTAGTTTATCACCTATTCTCCCCCAAGCTAATATCATCCATGACACCCATCTCCTGCTCCCTTAATTCCCTCCCCACTCAACTCCCCTTCCTCACCCCAATGCTAGCCGATATTGTCTGCTTCTTTTTCCTTAGGCACCAAACCACTACTTAACACCCGTGACCCATCTGTTCTTTCCAACTACAGGAAACTCTTTATTAACCGGCACCGATGGGACCGGCGTGGTGCCGGTTTATCAAAAAGTCCGGATAACGGAGAGTTATATCTACCAACGTACGAGAGCCCCGTACACATTGACATGCGCCTGCATTCGGAGCTCCGTCTCCCCGGGGACCGCCAGCTGACCATCTGTCGTGTCCGCTGCCTACCCGGGCTGCACATTCCCCTCCCAATCTACACGCTCCGATACAAGGCAAATGCCTCAGGTTTTTTTTAAAAGTTAATCTTAAACGAGAGATGAAGGAAAACCCCGGTTACCTACTCAAGAATTTTGCCGGTTAAGAGAAATTTCCGGATATTTGGGTGCCAGTTAATAAAGAGTTTCCTGTACCATTCCAACTCCAACCTTCCTTCCTCTCCAAGGCCCTTGAAAGTGCTGTGGCCTCCCAGCTCCATGCTCATCTCTCCTAAAGCTCCAGTTTTTGAATCTCTCCAGTCCAGCTTCTGTCCTTCTCACAAACTGAAATGGCCCTAGCCAAAGTCAGAAGGGATATCCTCTGTGAATGCGACCATAGTGCATTATCCTCCCTCAACAATAACTTGCATTTATATTGCACTTTTAACGTAGAAAAACATCTCAAGGTGCTTCACAGAGACATAAAAAATGGATCCTGAGCCAAAGGAGGAGATATTGGGAGGGGTGACAAAAGCTTGGCCGAAGAGGTGGGTTTAAAGGAGTCTTAAAATTAGGTGGAGAAGTGAGAGGAAGGGTTGAGGAAGGGAATCCCAGGGTGTAGGGCCTAGGCAATTGAAGATATAGCCATCAACTGTAGGGTGAAGGGGGAAGAAATGCACCTCGACCTTTCCACAAGATCCAATAGAGTCAACTGCACTTTCCTCCTCCAATGCCTCTCCTTAGTCATCTAGCTCTGTGTAACTGCCCTTGTATGATTCTATTCCTATCTCTCTAAATTGCAGTCGGTGTATCTCCAGCTTCTCTTCCCTCCCTCACACCATCACCTCTGGGATCTATCCTTGGCCTCCTGTTCCTCTGACACATTCTGCAACATCATCCGCAGGCATAGGGTCATCTTTCACCCATACGCTGATGACACCCTTATCCACCATTTCCCTTTATCCCTAGACTGCATCTGTTCAGTTAGACTACCTGTCCAACGTCAGGTTTTGGTTGAGTCACAGCTTTATCCAGCTGAATATCGAGAAGATGACAGCCATCACCCTTAACCCCTGCCACAAACTCCGCTCCCATCCCATTGATTTTCCCCCGCTCAGGCTGAACCAGACCATCCGTAATCTGTTCGACCTTTCCTACCTCGGCACCACAGCCACTGAAAGCTTTATACTAGCCTTTGTCATGTCCCAAATAACTATTTCCTTGCTGGCCTCCCATCCTCCTGGCTGCCCATCGCCCCCACCCCCTGCCTATGCTATATTCCCAGATATATGTCGTTATCTATAAATCCTTCCATGGCTTTGCCTCATTATCGCTGCAATTGTTTATTGCCCAATATCCTCTCTCAAATGCTTTGATCCACTGACAGAGCGAGACCCCACAAAACAATAAATGGCCAGTTAGTTTGTTTTTGCCAGTGTTGAAGGAGGAATGTTAGCCAGGGCATCAGGAGGACTTCCAAGTCTTCTTCAAATAGTGCCATGGAATCACAAACGCCCACCTGAACCAACAGAACAAGCATGCAGACCCAAGTTGGGCAGTTTATCCAAAGGACAGCATCTGCAACCAATTGATAAAAATTATGGGCAGTCCTTGCTATGGACTTACACCCACTAGGAATTGGGATAAAAATGACCCACACCCAGGTCACTTACAACTGCCACAAGCAGCAGATTTATCAGAATTTCATCAAGTTAGGCTATGCTGGATTTGAACCCAGTTCCTAGAGGTAAAATTACAGTTTCCTAACCAATGCACTGTCCAGTCCCCATCAGAAATAACTACATTCCAAAAATCGAAAAGTAGAACATTTTAACTGACAACCACAGGACTCGTCCCATGAAATCAAAAGAATTAAATAAAGTTATCTGCTAGCAGTAGATACAAGACTCTGAACCTAGACTGTTAGGAAGTTAAAATGCAATAATCTCATTTATATGGGTGAAAATATTCTACATCCTTCAAATTCTCAGAATTTTTTATGATTATTGCAATTTTAAGGTGGCCAAAATAATTCTAGTTCGAAAGCTTCAGTCTATGGACGGATTAAAATATTCCAAACTCCAGCTCTCCTGTGGAACTGATGTGTTTTTTAGTGTTCTGCAGACAACAATTATGCTTTGAGAAATATTATGGTGTTAAGGAGTTTCATTTAAATTCCATAGGATTCCCATATGTTCTACATGAAGCTATCTAAGCACTGGTACCCCAGTTAATTTGTTTCTGTGTTTTAGGCTTTAAGACTGTTGGTCTGGAAGGGTGCTGAGGGGGGCAGGGCTAGGAGCAGATTGTCTGTGCAGAGTCACTTCACAGATATAAATTTGGAGCTCTGCCCTTAAGTCTCTACGCCTATTTATGATCTTTTCATTACAGCAAAATCTGACAGTGAAGAGGGGAATCATACGCAAACTGTCTCCTAGCAGGCTGTACCATGCCTAGTAGTTTTATAGCATGGCACAAAAGAACAAGTCAGGAACTGGGAGACCTATAACTTGAACATTAAGAGTTATTTGACAATTCAGATGAACACACTTCAGCTTTACCAGGCGCACTGTGGCATAGTCACTTTGTTGGTTGTGCAATCATTAATACAGTGGAATATTGCTACGTAAAGACCCCCCTACCAATAACCTGCAACAGCAAAGTTTTGGATAAAAGGAAAAATTTAAAATAAATGGAAGGCATTTCACACAATATCAACCTCCCTGTTTTGGCTGAGTTGTTATAAGGGCACTGAACATTCTTATGCTCCCTGCAGGCTGACCCTCTTTGCAAAATAACCGGTTATACAGGATCAGGTGCAAGAGGTTCACTGTCACTATATCTAATCATCTAGAATTGCAGAGATCAGGGACCTAACAATAATACCGTTGGGAGTTTTAAAATAAAAACAAAAGGATTTGATCCTTTCAATATAGGTTTCCTCCTCATTATTGCAAGTGTGCTTTGGTGCAATTCAGTGCTCCGACCCTCTCGATATTTGACTATTTTCACAATGTATCTGCAAAATGCATAACCTTTTAAAAATGATTTGATACTGAAGATGCATGAACAATGTAAATTTTATTTGTCGCTCTTGTTCCTAAGTTTAAGATGGGGCACATGATAACTGATAGTTGCAGAGAGACTGTTTAATACTAAATAGTAATTTGATAGTGATGAGAATCCATGTGCAACAGAAAAGGATTTCAGTCTGAGGAAGATCACAGTATTATACAAGTAGTCACAATGTCTGAATCTCTATCAAGGCAATGCATACAAAAACATCTCCTTCCATTCTAACTTTCAGTGTTCTAAGAGATGGAACAACCCTCACAGATCATTTTCTACCCAATTCTGAATTCCACCCACCCAAAAATTTCAGACATTCGTCTCTTCCTTTGGAAGGTCTTGATCATACTCTAATCCAGGCTTCATCCCATTAGTCAGTTTGTCTTTCTCTATCCAAGTGGATCCAAATGTCACCGATCTCGATTCAAACACTTGCATTGGTCTATTAACTTTCTCAATGTGTTGCTTAATCAATCCAAGCAGAACTGTTCCACAAACGCAAACTTGCGCCCATTGTTATTGCATCTTCAGATGTTTGCAGGTACTTGGAATTATTTGGTGGACCAGGGCTCTTCCCACCATCTATCAGCTGTGACTTGGCAGATGTTTACAGCATGGACCTGGAAATAGTTCCAAGAACTTCTACAGTTCCCCAGGTATCCCTCAGTAGGACCAAGCAACTGTACCCAGACATTCTATGATCTCTTTTTAAATATCACTGGAAGGAACCAAATGGGTGTCCATCCCAAATATCTAAAATTTGACTTTCACATCTGAAGTGTTACAGAATATACCAGTGGAAAAGTTTCTAGGAAACTAAGATCATTATTTGTGTCTGTTCTCACTCTCTGTCCATCAACAGATGTCTGAATTATTTTATTAATAATTTTGTCTATCCTTTCCATTATTCAGACATGAAAGATGACGACAAATTCTCTTATTCTTAATAGCGGTTAAGCTCTCACGCCAGAGCAATATTCCTCACTTGCCATCTTCTTACTCTTATACAGAACTTACTCTTATACAGAACAGAGTGCTGTAGAATTGAAATACATTTTCCTTTAATGACGATTGGTTTGGTGTCAGTGCCAGCATTTCGTTCCTCGTGGAATAATTTGAAAATCTAAAATACATTTGAAAATTATTTATTTTCTAGAGTGATAAATTACTGTGTCTGGTTGGTGGAAACTTCTGCACATATCACACAATTTGCATTATTCAGGAAACCTTGTACGACAAATAGGCAGAAATGTGTTATAAGGTCGTGACACACTGAAGAGACCACACAATATAAACCATGAAAACAAAGCTATAGAGATTTATCAGTGTCATTGGAATCCAAGATGTCCATGTACATATTCTCTACAATATATACCATGGAATTATGGAATCAGCTTTATTCCATTTTTTCCATTGATATTTTTTGGCCAATGCGAGCAGTATGGTGGATGGCACAGATGAGCGGCCTGCCATGATAAAATCTAAGATACAGGGCGTCCAGGTCAAATCACATGGTTTGAACTGGGGAGATGCTATATTTTATTTCACTACTGCAAGACCTATATTGGTATAGGTTGCTGCTGACGGCAGTCTCAATTTTAGCAGCAGTACTATAGTGTAAATGAGCAGTGCTGTGATCTTATTAGCCATACGAAACACCTACATACAGTTGGTTCTCCCCGATGCCTCTGGTCAGTAATAGGAATGAACACTTGGGGCCCCATCTAAACAGATAAGCAAAGCGGGACTTCATTCCGGTCCTTTCCCAATCGTCAACTCAAGTCTGGCAACGAGAAGAAATGCAAATCCCAAATTGCCTCTTCCAAGCATCTGGGTATGCAGAAGCCTAGCTCCGTTGTCTGTCTGTTGCTGTGTAATGTGGATGGGCAAATTCTGCAGCACTGCTGGGCAAGGGAGCAAGAATGGTTCTTGCTGCTGACTGACTTAAAACCACCCAATGCCTCAGGCTCTCAACAAGCAAAACTAGCGGCCCCGTGTCTCCAGTGCCAGCCCAAGCAGCTCTGGCATCTCACAGCAACGGGGGACACACCCAGGGACTCGGCCAGACCCGCCCCTCCCCGAGAGTCCGCCCGAGCCGGCCCGAGCGCTGCCGAAGCCGCGCCGAGTCTCTTCCTTGGGCGCTGTCCACCAACTAAAGCGCCTGAAAAGCGCTCGGCGGCCCTAGTCCCGGCTCAGCACCCCCCGCCACTCCGATCCTAGCTCCGCCACCCCGCCTCCCAACCCAGATCGGCCCCGGCACTGGTCCGGTTCCCGGCTGGCAAGCCCCACCCCAGCCCATCAGTGCTGCGGGGCCCGGGAGAGCCGCTCCCGGCCTGTCGCTGCCCAGAGCCGGCTCCTCAGTCAGATGTACCTCCCCGAGGCTGCTCCGGGACACAAGCTGCAGCATCAGGGGCGACGGGGAGCAGACAGAGCCGGGGCCACAACACGTAGAGCCGGGGCCACAACACACAGAGCCAGGGCCCAAACCTTGGTCCACATCGCATAGACCAGAACATCACACACAGCTCCGACCCCAAAAAAAACAACCCAACAACAAGAACCTGAATTTATCATAGCGCCTTTGACATAGTAAAACGTCCCAAAGCACTTCGCAGGAGCGATTAGCAAACACAATTTGACACTGAGCCACATAAAGAGATATTGGACAGGTAGGTAGGTTTTAAGGAGTGTCTTAAAAGGAGGAGAGAGGCAGAGAGGTTTAGGGAGGGAATTCCAGAGCTTAGAGCCTTGGCAGCCATCGGCACAGCCACCCAAGGCGGAGCGAAGAAAATAGGGGATGCTCAGGAGGCCAGAATTGGAGGAATGCAGAGATCTCCGAGGGTTGTTGGGTTGGAGGAGGTCACAGAGATAGGAAAGGGTGAAGCCATGGAGGGATTTGAAAACAAGGATGAGAATTTTAAAGCGAGGTGTTGCTAATGTAGGTCAGCGAGCACAGGGGTGATGGGTGAACAGGACTTGGTGCAAGTTAGGATATGGACAGCAAAAATTTTGGATGAGCGCAAGTTTAAGTACGGTGCAAGGTGGGAGGCCACCCAGGAAGCTTTGGAATAGTCGAGCCTCGGAGATAACAAAGGCATGGATGAGGGTTTCAGCAGCAGATGAACTGAGGTGGAGCAGAGGCAGACAATGTTACGAAGGTGTAAGTACACCCAGGCCAAAACAAACAAAACCGGGCACCAACGAACCAACCAGAGTTGGAAAACACAGGCACAGCCATTTCACACCAACCCAAGTCCCAACGCTCCGACCCAGGTCCACATTGCACCGACCCAGGCCAGAACACCCAAACCTCAGCCTGCACAGCACCAACTCCAACTGCAACCCACTTTGCATTGACCCCCAACTCACATCGCACAAACCAAACCCACATCACACAGATCCTAACCCATACTGAATCAACCTAGGCCCCAACACACAGACACAAATCCAAGCTACATCATCATAACTTTTGGGCTACAACCTGGGCAGTAACATGCAGAGAAGACCCAGGCTCTGGTACACATGCACGAACCCAGGCTCTTGTACACAGATCTAGGCTTCCAGCCAGTTACGCATGCAATTGTCTGATCTGGGCAATGATACACAGACATGTGCTGTTAGTTATACAGGTAATATTCCACGCTGAATCAAGACATACAGATAACCACAAAAAGAGAGCTTCCAAGTAGAGACACGGACAAATACGTGGACCTGGGCCAATCACAGATAGGAACATAGAAACTGGAATAGGTCCATTCAACCCCGCAAGCCTGTTGTGCCATTCAATTAGATCATGACTGATCTTTATCAACTCCATTTGATCCATATCTTGATACCCTTACTGAACAAAAATCTATCAATCCCAGTCTTGAAAATTGTAATTGTCCAAGCATCTACAGCTGTTTGGGGGAAGAGAGTTCCAGATTTCTAATACCCTTTATGTGAAAAAGTGCTTCCTGATTTCAATCCTGAAAGGCCTAGGTCGAATTTTAAAATTGTGCCCCCTTGTTCTGGATTACCCCACCTTAGAAATAGTTTCTCCGTCTCTACCCCATCAAATCCTTTTGTTACTTTAAACGCCTCGATCAGATTGCCCCTCAACCGTCTAAACTCCGGGAATACAAGCCACGTTTATGCAACCTGGCCTCATAATTTAAACCTTTAAGCCCCAGCACCATTCTGGTGAATCTGCACTGCACCCCCTCGGAGGCCAATATACCCTTCCTGAGGTGTGATGCCCAGAACCGAACGCAGTGCTCCAGATGGGGATCTGACCAGGGCTCTGTACAACTGAAGCATAACTTCCTCACTTTTGTAATCCAGTCCCCCTTGAGGTAAAGGCCAACATTCCATTAGTCGGTGATTACTTTTTGTGCCTGTCCACTGGCTTTGTGATTTGTGCACTTGGACATCCATGTGCATGACACACAGACCTGGGCCAGTCATAAAAATAGATAGGCCTGGATTATTCTCATACAGCAATAACAGGTTGGCACTTATGGTGAGGACAGTGCTATCACTAATGTGCTATCAAACATTCCCTTATTCCCCCAAATCGTGAGGATCCCATACTGTCTGTAAAGAAATTAGGATTCAAGGGAATGGAGAGGGTAGGTTAGGGAGGGACCAACCTGCTATGTGATCCATGTAATCCCACCCAGTTATTAATAACGAGAATATCACTACTGTTAATCAGAACCCGAGCGAATCCTGGCTGATTAATTACAACAATGAATCGTAAAATCTCGGTTAATAGCTTTAAATGGCAAGTGTTCAGTTTGCCGTCTGTCAGGTTAAATCCGCATTCCATGTAGTTTTTTTTTTAAATGCCACAGAGCTGGCCTTGCAGCCCGTGTCAAGCGATCAAACATGACAAAAAGGTTGAGGGATGAAAGCTTGGCATTAAAGCTTAATTGGTAGCGGCGGATGATTTTTTTCCCCTGCCCCTCCTCCGAAGCTCAATCTCGGTCCTGATGCATCCTTGCACATTCACAGAAGCAAGTCCTGCTGTGGTGATAGAGCTACAACACAAATACACCAGACCCACACCCCTTCCCAAAGAAATAGGGATCTAAAAAACAAAAACTAACCTCCCCCAAAAAAAAATCTGACCCTCCAATCACCACAGTGCACACGTTGGGAAAAGTCACAGTGCTGCCACCAAACCCATCAATATATTGGAGATGGGAGATTGAGATAATAGCACCATAAATATGGCGGGTCTCTGCCATTAATGTACATCTAACCTCAAGATACAGTCTCGACTCAAAAGGAGGCGTGAACATAGAGAGAAGTGTATGCGCGATATTAAAATCCGTATAAAAAATGATAAGTCCAAAAAAAAATTAAACATAAGCCACTTACTTCATTTGCTTTACGATGGTGCTTTTCCCTGATTCGCCCGCCCCTGTGGGAAAATAAAAGGAGAAAAAAAAAATGAGAGAAAGTGGGGTTGGAGAGGTGGGGGAAAAAAAGGGAGCATTAGCAAATGGAAGGAGATAAAGGGAGATTAGAGAGAGGAGAGAGAAGCCCGGCCGGCGGGCCGGCGGAGCAGACTCTGCAGCCCGCCCGAGGCTGGCCGGGGGAGGGAGGGAGTTGCTGGGGGAGCCCGGGCGGCTCCTCTCTTACCGAGAAGCAGCAGCTTGACATCCTTGGCGGCGCTGATGCCATCCTCCTTGATGGATTTCTCGATGGCTTTGTTCCGCTCCATGGCTGCCCTCTCCTCGGCGCTCATTGTACATCCCATGGTTAGTGTTTGGAAAGTAGCACAGCTCTGGCCTCTCCTCTCCTCTCTCTCTCTCTCTCGGACTGAACCCTCTCTTCGAAACGCTGGGTTTTAATCACACATCCAAAGCCAGGGAGAGGGGGGCCGGGCTTGCTTCTTTCCTTTACCGGTGCACAGCAGACGGGGAGAAGGGGGGGAAAAGATATCCTTTGGGTTTTTTGTTGCCGAAATGCACACACACACACAAGACCGCTCGCCTTCGAATGGGGGGAAGAGAGAGAGAGAGAGATACAACAGGGGCTTCGGCCGATGGCACTGTCACTGGCTCGCGGCTGGCTGGTGTGTACTGGGCGGCAGAGGATCAGCCCGATCGCATCCTTCAGCGGCTCACAATGGAGGGACAGACAGAGACTGCGCCAGCCTCAGCCCGACTCCCACTGACGTCAAAACACACTGAGCCTGCGCCGAGTCACCAACACCCAACCCCGCCACTGCTGACTGACTGCACCTTAACCGGGGGGGGGGGGGGGAGAGAACCCGTCTCCTCCTTTTCACCAGAGATGCCAGAAAAGCCGTGCCCCTCCCCTCCCCCCACCCCCCCAAAACCAGCGCATTTGCAGGAGTGAATGCAATCGATGCAATTGCAAATCAACATTTGCAATTGCCAAGACCTGGACCGACTCGGTGCATACACCCAGTGCTCATACATTGAATGCAAGACAGCAGAATCCATTTCTGAAACACGCTGTCACATCCACTGCACACACACACACACACACACACACTGCTCATTTCACATGCATTTAACGAATTTAAAAGGGCTTATGATCCAAATGCTATGGGGGGGGGGGGCAGAGAGTGCTTACTGTATCAGCAGATTATGGTAGGCACTGTAAATTGATCACACCCACAATGTAACGCTGTTAAATGGATTTAATCGCAAAAAAAATCACTCGCAATTAGGGCACGGAAGCACTTAAGTTACAGTACATGACGATTTAGTGTAACGCAGGCAGGGAAAGGCTGCTACAGTAAAGTCAGGCTATTTGCAGAGAAGTGAAGGGAGTTTTTTTTTTAAATCACACAAACGCGGGCGTCAAGTACATTTTATCTGAAACGCTCCGCGTGTGCATTATTGTTGCCAAAGTAACGAGCGAGTAAGCAGAGTTCGGAGCCAGGCATTTCCAGCGGTGCCGTGTTTACTGTGAATTCTCCCGGAGCAGCCGCTTCCATTTGCCAGGCTGTCAGGGCGTGGACCCGAGATCTGCAGACCGTGGTACCAGCCGAGATCACAGCTAAACAAGCAGCACCCAAGCTGCCCATTCAAGCAGCTCACCCCCCTCCCCTCCCCAGTCATCCTACTGACACACAATTCGGAATGAGTGCCATCTATAAATAATATCCACTGCCCAAACCTTCTCGCCGCAACCATTCCGCCCCCTTTCTTCCCGGATTGAATATCAACTGCCCGTGTTTCAATATGAATTTACAAGTACAGAGCAAAGCATGACATCTGGATCGATCCACCCCAGAACAATCACTCCCGCACCAAACATCTGCCGTTTAGAATATCCGATCATCCGTTATCCATTAGGAGGATTATGTTTTACTCAACATTATGTAAAAAAAAATCAATGGCAATATTTATGAAGTGGTTTGAGGAGATATGGATCGGCCAGTGCGTTGTATGTAGAAGGGCGAAGGGTGTTACATTGGGAACTGTATGAACTTTGTCCTGAAAAGTGGGAAAAAACTATATTCAATAGTGGCCAGAATGGCATAAATATATGCGAGATAAAAACTGAAAATGCTGGAAATACTCAGCAGGTCAGGCAGCATCTGTGGAGCGAGAAACCGAGTTAAGTACATGTGAGGTCGTACTGGGAATTGTTCTTTCGACAGAAAGAAAGACTTGCGTTTATATAGCGCCTTTCACGTCCCAAAGCGCTTTACAGCCAATGCAGGTGGGATTCTAAAGTTGAGATGATTCTGCCGGCACCAGTTACAGAGCTTGTGGCGGTAAAGACCCGCCATCAGCACCTCCCCCACCCCAAAAAAAGCACTGAAGGACTAGTCCAAGCTCCTGTCAAGAGGGTGATGGCACATAGGTCAGAAGCTGGATAAACTTGGTATTGATTAGTTGTCAATTTAAAGTCACGTACTGCATACACAACCAAAGGAAAATAACGTAAACATCCACACAATAACTGTTAGGAACTGGTGTTGGTTCCTGTCAGAGAAGTTTAGTTTACCAAAAAACAAAAATGGAGCGTACAATGGCCAACAATGTGATGTACAGTCGCGAATGAGGAGAGATACTGTGCAATATACAATGGGAAACAATGAGGACTAATAGGTTATACTGGGGAATAGTGGGCGATGCAGTAAATATACCACAGGGAACAGGCATCAGTGCAGTAGACAGGAATACACAATTTGGAGTCCAAATACACCAAGATATGCAGTGGTTACAAGAACATACAGATAACAAAAAGGTCACTGGGTCCAGCAGGTCATGTCTCTCCACAAACCGTGACTGAGGAGCATCCACAGATAGAACCTCCAGCAGGATAAAGGTCTGAAGTTTCTACCGGCCTCTTGGAAATTACAACAACATGGTTCAAAGAATTCAACATTCCTGGAACCACAGAATGGTAGAATTTTACAACACAGGAGACCATTTGATCCATGGTGCCTGCTCCAGCTCTCCAAAAACAGCCAGACATTCAGTCTCATTATGTTGCCTTTTCTCTACAACCTTTAATTTTTTCTTTTTCAAATAATTATCCAGTTCCCTTTTATAAAAAAAATATGGACTCTGCTTCCACCACATTTTCTCTGGTAGGGCATTCCATGTCCTAACAGCCTTCTACATAAAAAGAAAAAAATCCTAATCGCCTTCTCCATTCTTTTGATGATGATCTTAAAATTTATGACCTCTCGTTACCAACTCACCGAGCATTGGAAATATTTACCTGATCAAAACCCCTCATTAATCTTGAACATCTATCAGATCTTCATTTAATCTTTGGTCCAATGGTAAAAAAGCCCCAGCTTCTTTAGGCTCTCCTCATAACTAAAGCCTCTCATCCTTGGTGCATCTTAGTGAATCTCTTCTGCTCCCTCTCCATGGCCTAAAGTAAGGCACCTAAAACTTGACAATATTCCATCTGCAGCCTAACTAATGATAATGGTTTGCTTTTGTAGTCCATGCCTCATTTATAAAAATTAGGATCTTATATGCTTTATCAGTTTGTCCACTTTTAAAAGTCTGTGTATTTAAACCTCCATGTCTCTCTGCTCTTTAACTTCCTTTAAAGTTTTACCATTTAGTGTATATGTCCTCTCCTTTTTCATTGTCTCAAAATACATCACCTCACATTTCCCCACATTAAATTTCATCTGACCAACCTACTAATCTGTTTATAGACTCCTGAAGTTTCTGCAGTTCTTTACACAGCTAACCACACTCTCACTTTTTGTGTTGCCTTCAAAAATTGATATTCTGTCCCCTATACCCAAGTCCAGATCATTTAAGAAGAGCAATGGTCCCAGCACAGACCCCTGGGGGACACCACTGCTTACATCCCTCCGATCGGGAATGTGGAACTCGCTACCACGTGGAGTGATTGAGGCAAATAGCATAATTGTATTTAAGGGGAAGCTAGACAAGCACGAGTGAGAAAGGAATAAAAGGACATGTTGATAGGGTGAGATGAAGTAAGGTGGGAGGAGGCTCGTGTGGAGCAGAAACAGCGACAGAGACATGGCCTGTTTCTCTGCTGTAAATTCTATGTCATCTGAAAACATCCATTAGCCATGACTGTCTTCTGTCAGTTCGTCAACTTCAATATTGAAACATACTTTGCATCTGCAGTTTTTTGCTTTTGTTGTTCTAAAAATATTTGTTGCTTTTCTTTAGCCCCCCAAAAAATCCTCGGGCTCATTGAAATTATTCAAGTGAAAAGTCTGGAATATGAATCCAGTTTTACTTAATCACAATTATCTGACACAATGGCTCAGCACAGCAGGAATTACTGTGTCCCATTGAGCATCTGGCCATGTGTCTACCCTCCTTTCTCATCTTAAATTCCATTTCACCCTGATTATTTATCCAACACATTTTAACGGGTAAGTGGCCACAGCATTAACTGCTTCTGATGCAAGTCTATTCCACACTAATGTGGGGGGAAAACATATCATTTTAAATTGAATAAGCACTGCTTACATCCACATTTTTCATGCCTCTTGGTATTTCAAATACCTGGATCATGACGCCTCTCAATCTTTTCTCTTTTCAAATCTTGGAACCAGAAGTGTTGACCCATTGCACCTATTTCCCTCCTGATTGATGCAATGGGAAGACCAATTTCCCTTTGAAAGCAGGGTCCAAAGTTGTACGGAATGTTCTAAATGTGCCTTTAAATAACTTCAGAAGTTATGCACCAGTCACTTACTAAATGTGGGCGCACATAGTGGCTTGACCAATGGCACTGTAATCTCTCTAATGCCTGGGAGAACTCCACTGCAAACAGTAGATGACTACTGTGATGGACAGCCGCAGCAGAGTAGTTACAATCTATGAGGATCCCTGCAAGTCTGAGCCACAAATCCACATATATCCCAGTAATGACTTCCTTGGCGAGACTGAACCACCGAATGCACTGATCCTCAGATAAGTCCAGGTAATTCATTTTGGGTCGTCATAAACTTTTTGAAAGGCTTTGGCCTTCTCCGTGTTAAAATTAGTCTGCTGGCATTGTTAAATATGGTTTGAATGTACTTTGTAGAAAAGGTGTTACATACTCATTTCAAAGTTTGGAACATACAGAGTTACTTAAATTTACTGGATACAGCCTGCTGTGTTGAAAATTGGAATGCAAGTCTTTATTTTATATTGGAGTTTCCAAACTTTGTTTTAGTGGGCCTTTTAGTTGTGTACCAGAGAATCCCACAGGCCACAAAATTACAATTCAAACACTGTATTCAAAGGATGAAGTGTACACTTCTAAATCATTGCAAAAATGGGTTCCAGTTTGAGATCATTTTAAATCAATGTTTGCAATTAAATATTGTTGAGTGTACTTCTACTCAATGTCTGATTTCCCTCACCCCCACTTCTGAAGTACCTCGAGATGTTTAAGGTACTATAGAAATGCAATTTTTTGTTACAATATGTCATAAGACATATTTACTGCAGGTTTAATTACATTGCTTGCTGGAATCTGAATTAGAGCTAACCCAAGAAATCATAATTCGCCCAAAGAATAAAGTTGCACAGGTATATTAATGTGCTAGGAACAGAGCAAATTCAATTGAACATTTGTTTAACACACCATCAATGGGCTAACCCCAGCATGAGTTACCACAGCCTTGGCCATGCCACTGGGAGAGACAGCAAGGGAAGGTTGGATTTTTCCTCACAGGGGAGGAGGAAAAGACGGAGGAAGAACTACCTGGAGGATGCTATTTATGTTTGAAAATTCAGGCCCATGCCATCACCAAACCCAAAATGGTAGATTCTACACAGACACAACTGTGTTTTCTCCCCTCTCTTCATCTCCTAAGGGTGTTGACTCCTTCAATGGAACACTGTTCCATGGGCTGTGCTCGTCACCCAGTAGCTCACTCAAGTGGTCATTATTCAGATGTGAGTCTTTACAGTGAGTGTCACTAGGCTATTTGACTAGAGAAAATCACAACTGACCCTGATCTTGTCCTCACCCGGCATCCACACAAGTACAAAAATACAGCATCCCTACTGGAATTGTATGTGAACAGGAGCCACACATTTGCCCTTCTTGCGGCAACTATAACAGGATTTTGGACACAATTCTGGGCAAACAGCATTAAGGAGAGTTGTTAGACTTGAAGAAGAGTACCTCACAGATAAAGTGAAAGCTCAATGGGCGTATCTAATTCCAGAGAAAGTTGCAATAAAAAACAAAAGGAAGTTATCTCCATCATTAAGACCACAGATGGATTCCCAAAGCTAATCAGTGGCTGATATTTCCGGCACTGCTTGGTGTAATAAATGGAAAATGCAATCTTCTTTGTGGTTTAATAGCAAGAGATTCAGATTACTTGTATTATGCCATTTGTTTCTTTTAAGCACACAAAAATACTTATAGGTCAATAGTGCACATGCTTAGCCTCTGCAAGAAGGTCAAGTGATTGCTTTTTCAAGATAGCAACCTATTAACCAAGATAGCAACCTATTAACCAATGTGTGCTGACCTCTTGGATATACTGTGCATTGAGAGTCTGGATTAAGAAATGAAGATCATGGGTGGAATCACCTTGTGCACCATTAGTGTTCAGCTAAAATACTTGTGTGTTATTAGTGCTGTTACAGACACTACTGATGTAACAGCAATCACCAGCTGGTAGTAAATTAGTACTACGATCAATGAATACCCCTTAGGATTCTTGCAGTGCCAAAGACTCCCACTCATACACCATGATCATAAAACAAACCCTTATATTACAGTAAGTAATCCACTCAGATAAACGGAATCATTTCTGTGACAAAAATGGGGATTTACCCATTACCCCTTTATATGACTTTAGATAGACAAGGTAACTATGATTTAAACATTTGCCTTCAACCAGCAGTATCTCTTGGCAAAGTTCATGGTTTCTATGGCAAGAGTAACCAATATACATAACTGTCTACACAATCAGACCATGGCAATGAGAGGTCTGTCCTGCATGGATTCACTGTGTTAACACCACCGTTAATTAAATTAATTGACTCATAGATTTCTCAATGGCTAGGACTGGCTGTTTTGAACTATTTCAAGTTAACAGACTTAGGACAGTCAAATTTAATTACTCTGATACAAAAGCAAAATACTGCGGATGCTGGAAATCTGAAATTAAAAGAAGAAAATGCTGGAAATACTCAACAGGTCAGGCAGCATCCGTGGAGAGAGATGCAGAGTTAATAAAACCTTTTGTCAGAACTTATTCTGATGGATGAACCATTAAAAGGAATTGTTTGCAGGAAGACACTAATATCCTGATAGTAACACCTTTCTCCACAATGTTAAAGTTTTGTTGTGCTCTCAGGCTGCCTGTAAACTTCAAAAGGCACAATTATAATTTGGAAATTATCCCCCGACAATAAATCACAGCCTGAGTTTCTCAGTTTTTATCTAAACTCCTCTAGATTGGACAATTAGATCATGCTTGAGATTGCACAGTTTCATGTACAAATTTTATACTATGAAGGTCTACAGAAGACCGTTTCATCCAATAGTCCTGTTGCTTATTAATGTGTAGGAAATAAGTTCTATAAAGGATATTTTAATCCTTTGTGACCTTATTTATCTTGATTGTATAATACAAGTAAAACATTCAGTAATTTTCTGTGTCTTACTGTTTTTTTAATTCTATTTGTAAATAAATTGAACTACTAGTTTCAACCCATATGCTTTGTTCTGATGATGTGCTTTGTGGAGCCACTCATTGACAAGGTCACCTCCTTTCACAAAGCTGGGATCATGTACTTTGTGGGCCTTTCTGGCTATAAAACAGAAAACAGAGAGTAGGGGTTAATGGTAGCTACTGAGACTGGCAAAAGGTGGGATTGTTGTTCACTGTTGTTCACAATTTACATTAACGATTTGGACTTGGAAATTGGAAGTACAATTTCTAAATTTGCGGACGATCCCAAATTGGGGGGGTGTAGTTAATAAAAAGATAGATTGTGACAAATACAAGACGACATTTGTAAACTTTACAGAATGAGCATTTAATTGGCAAATTAATTTCAATATAGAGAAATGTGAGGTGGTGCATTTTGGTAGGAAGAATAAGGAGGCCACATACTGCTTGGATAATAAGAGTCTAAATGGAGTTGAGGAGCAAAGGGATCTAAGGGTACAGATACACAAAAATTACTAAAAGTAGCGACGCAGGTTAATAAGGGCATTAAAAAAAAAGCAAACCAATCACTGGGGTTTATTTCTAGAGACATAGAATTGAAAAGCAGGGAAGTTATGTTAACTTGTATAGAACCTCGGTTAGACCACACTTGGAGTGTTGTGCAGAGCTCTGGTCTCCATATTAAAAGGATATAGCGGCACCAGAGAAGGTGCAAAAAAACATTTACAAAGATGATACTAGAACTGAGAGGATGTACTTATCAGGAAAGGCTGAACAGACTGGGGCTCTTTTCTCTAGAAAAGAGAAGGCCAAGAGGTGACCTGATAAAGGTCTTTAAAATGATGAAGGGCTCGATAGGGTAGAAGATGTTTCCATTTGTAGGGGACGCAAAAATTAAGGGCCATAAATACAGGGTTCTGACAAAAGGTAATTGACCTGAAATGTTAACTCTGTTTCTCTCTCCACAGATGCTGCCTGACCTGCTGAGTATTTCCAGCATTTTCTGTTTTTAGGCCATAAATACAAGATAGTCACTAATAAATCCAATAGGGAATTTAGGAGAAACTTCTTTACCCACAGAGTGGTTAGAATGTGGAACATGCTACCACAAGGAGTAGTTGAGGCGAATAGCATAGATAAGCACAAGAGGGAGAAAAGAATAAAAGGGTATGTGGATAGGATTAGATGAGGGGTGGGAGGAGGCTCATGTGGAGCATAAATGCCAGCATAGACCAGTTGGGCCAAATGGCCTGATTCTGTAGTGTAGACTCGATATAACTCCTTCCCTCAGAGCCAAGAAGCTCGGTCCACCATTGCCGGATTACAGGCAGTAACACCTCATCTGAAGAACATTAAGGTTTGTGGGTTCAGTGCCCTGAAGAAGCAGCAGCATCAGACAGTTCTGTAAACCAGATTGTTACAAAAAATGGCTTCCTTGACCCTTTCACTTGCTGTAGCAGCACTGGAATGTCCTCCCTCAGGAGAGACAGATACCCTATAGAGTGTGCTAATAGAAGCAGGCGCCCAGCATGAATATTTAATAAAGGCACACCTCGGAAAATTGGGATAATTCTTGGTGGTGGAACACTGATAGGCAGAAGTGCAATTCCACTGCACTTCCAGCAGTAAACCTGCCCCAGAAGAAAATCTAGTCCCTCGTGTTCTGCATGTGGAATGGGAAGAGTCAGAAGGCAATTTCTGACCAATGTGACAGGTGTGCTACTTTGTCTTTTTCAGGTACAACATGTTCCTCCAAGTTCTCCATATCAGTTATGCTATTCTCTTGGATGTTGCCCACGTTGTCTCGTTGGATGCCATTCCACAGTGCCAGTGTTGTGAACCCCATCCTTTTCCTCCAATCTTTCTCATTTTATCCTGCTCCTTGGATACAAAAACAGTATCTTCACATAACAACTTAAAGCATAGAACTGGAGAGGCCGTTTGACGTACTGGGCCTATTTCTTTCTCAAGCCACGTCTGATCCACTCTAACATGGCCTCCAATCAATCTATTTAATCCCTTGAGAAATGTTTTATAGCTCCTTCTCCGTACCCCTTTCCCACCCACTGGAAAACATGAATACAGCAAAATACCAGAATATATGGGATTACGCCCTACCTCATCTTCCTTGGCAGATTTCCATGATCTCAGCAGTTGAAGATCTCTCAATTACAGCCTGAAGCATATATTCATGCAGCTCTTTTATAGAAATGTCACTCCATACATCAGTGACTCCTAAAGCTGGGGGTCCATTCCAGATAGCCACCGTTCAGTGAAAAGAAAAACCTTCTAATCTCAAACTGTGCTTTTATATTTGTTTCCTCTGGTTCTTCAGTCATATTCCAAATTAAATAAAATTGTTGGCATCTACATTATTCAATCAAATGTCCTTCAGGACAGCCTTCTCGCACTGGGGTTTGGAGGATGAATCCCTCTGCTGACAACAGAATCCCTCTTAACCATTGCCTCATCTACCATCAAAGCCACTTTGGATTTCCTGCCCCCCCAAAAAGTACACTTTCATCTTTCTTGCAACAGAGTTTCTGATCAGCACAGCTGGATTACATCCCACCTGATGTCTAATAGTCATCAATGCCCCTCTTCCTGCTTGTTAAGGTGCTGAGTGTGATCATTATGGAGTGTGCTCTGATTGGGAGCCGCACTCTAGTAGTAACAGTAAGTTCTATTGCTCTTTATTGGAAATTACTGAGCTCCCACAGTGTGATCCTCATATGTAATTATTAATTGAACTGTGCACACAAGACCTTCAAAAGTTAGAAACCTATCTCTGAAGTCTTTAGACATAAGTGGGTCCGGACACGCCTTGGCGTGCCATCTTGCCGTCTGGCGGAGGCAGAGGTCCCCAATGGAGGGCTCTCTACGCGGGAGTCCTCCCTTTTTCTATTGGGGACTTGGCCTGGAGGGTGTTGCACGGAGTAGTCCCGTGCAATAAGGTTTTAAGCAGGTTCACGGACTCCCAGGCCGCCTGCCTCTTCTGCGGCCTAGAGGAGTCCGTTTTCCATATATACACTGAATGTGAGAGGTTGCAGCCCCTCTTTCACTATTTGAAGGGGCTGCTCCTCGATTTTTGGCTGCACTTCAGTCCCACGCTCCTGATCTTTGGTCACCCGGTGCGGAGGGGAGCGGGTAGATCGGAGGACCTCCTTGTAGGACTGCTCCTGGGCCTGGCGAAAATAGCCATTAACTGGTCCAGGCAGCGGGCGGTCGAGGGGGTCGTTCGGCCCGATTGCCTGCCTCTCTTCCGCGGCTATGTTCGCGCCCGGGTAGCCCTGGAGATGGAGCAAGCGGTGTCCGCCGGCACGCTCGAGGCCTTCCGCGACCGGTGGGCACCGCGGGGACTGGAGTGCATCATCACCCCGGACAATCAAATTCTAATTTAATTTGTTAAGTTTTATTTAATGTTTTATTAATTTACAGTCGATTTGTTTAATCACCCCCACCAGAAAGAGTAGACATAAGTGGGCAAACAAGAAAGATCATGTGAAGGCACAGAATAGCTCCAGTAACTGAAATAATCTGAAACAGGTCCTCTGTTCAATACCTGGACTCTCAACAAATTCTACCTGGAGACCAAGGCATGTGAAAACACTCTTTGGGACACAGGGAGCTACGACTCACCTGTGGGAGTAACCTGGGACACGAAAGCCAAAATATCTAGTGTAATTGTTTTTTAAAACCTGGAAACTATACACTACTTACAGGACCTCAATGCTCAAAAGGTGAAAATGTTTCCCTGTAGTCTGTAGACATAAATGGGCAAATGATTCACAACCAGAAGAACCCGAAGGGAGATGAGGAGAATTTTCTTTTACGCAGCAAGTTGTTGTGATCTGGAATGCACTGCCTGAAAGGGCGGTGGAAGCAGATTCAATAGTAACTTTCAAAAGGGAATTGAAGAAATACTTGAAAAGGAAAAAAAATTGCAGGGCTATGGGGAAAGAGCAGGGGAGTGGGATTATTTGGATAGTTCTTTCAAAGAGCCGGCACAGACATGATGGGCTGAATGGCCTCCTTCTGTACTCTAAGATTCTACTATTCTATGAACCACTGCTACCATGTGCTATGGGGCAGTAGGTATGGCCCAGCAGAGCCACTCAGGTTCCTTTATGTTTGAAGAGCATGGAGGGCATCTGCTAGTTTTTTTTCCTGCTAGTCATATTCTTATACCGAACTGTGTGGCCCATTGTGGAAGTAGTGAAGTTAGACGGATTGCCATCCTCTTGATCATTTCACAAAAGGAAACAAGATAAACTGATTTATTTACTCTCTTCTGCAATTAAGACTCTGGTATTGATAGGTTGCACATAACAGCCAGAGGGGCCCTGGGGCTGACTACTAAAGAGACAGACCTCAACACTCTGCCCTATTCCCCACTAAACCCATTGCTACTGTAACTTTCCACAGCCCCCTCCCCCGGAACCCTTCGACAGCACCTCCCAGACCCCTGACCTCTAGCACTTAGAAGGACAAGGGCAGCAGGCACATGGGAACACCACCACCTCCAAGCCACACACCACCCTGATTTGGAAATATATTGCCGTTCCTTCATCGTCGCTGGGTCAAAATCCTGGAACTGCCTCCCTAACAGCACTGTGGGAGTACCTTCATCACATGGACTGCAGCGGTTCAAGAAGGCGGCTCACCACCACCTTCTCAAGGGCAATTAGGGATGGGCAATAAATGTTGGTCTTGCCAGTGATGCCCACATCCCGTGAATGAATAAAAGAAATTCCACTTAGGCCCCTCACTAAGAAAGGCTCTGTTACTGAGCACCGTCACCCTAATTTACAGAATTATGCCCCTGAATGTCTGTACCTGCAAGTATCATGAAGTTTTTAAGATAACAAGCACTCTGTATCAAACCACAACTCGAGAGTGCATGTAAATTCTTTGTACAAGACAATAAAGAGAATTGAGGGGAAGGGGAATGCACAAAAGAAAAGCAATCAACACGTATGCAAAACAAAAACCTTTTACCACAGGTTTGCCTAGTGATTATCGAGTCAGTGTCACAATCATTAGCACCATAAAAATAACTAAACTATAGGTCATACAGCTGTAATTTATTGCTTAAAGAAGATGACTGTAGTGCCACAAGCTGTCTTAACAACTCTGGGTAAGGCGGCAGACGCAAAGTTGGTTTATAAAAATGATATTTCAAATTAATGAAACACTTACCAAATAATTCTTCTTCTCCTCTATGTCGAATGACACACGAGACAACCCATTTCTTCCACTGCTTTACATCCAGCAGATCATGCTCGGGGTTGTTTCTGTAACAAAGTCCTCTTTTACCTGGGCAGGTCATTAGCTTGACTCACAACTCCTCACCAGGAAATCAGCGAGATAGGATGAGGGACAATGTCGCCCCTCCACTCCCATCAGTTGCGAGTACTCCGCTGGATGTCAACCCAGTATTCAGAGACTGCAACTCTCATCTCCGCTGATCTTCTGACTCAGAGGTGAGAATGCTACCACTGAGCCAAGGGTCACTCCACTTACCAAATTTACAACACTAAAAGAATTGTTTGCCATCAGCCCTTGAGGATACTTTGAGCTTTTTATTTCCATACAAGGTCATCGTTAAAAGTTGGGTTCAAAGGCATAGAAGTGTTGATCTTGCCTGCCAACTCTCCTGCACAATCACAAAATACCACTTCTGCAGCCATTCTGTATATGCTCAGCCATCCACAATCTACTTTCTTGCTCTAGTCTTCCACACTTTGGCTGAAGCCACTGTACCTGCATATTACAAGTTAAAGTAAAAGTCCATGTGGCAAGTTGGATCCAAAATTGGCTCAGTGGTAGGAAGCAAAAGTAATGGTCGACGGGTGTTTTTGTGACCAAAGAGGAGTCATATAAAGTTGCCAGAAAAAGTAGCAAGCCTGAGGATTGGGAGCAGTTTAGAGTTCAGCAAAAAAGGACCAAGAGATTGATTAAGAGGGGAAAAATAGAGTATGGAATAAACTTGCAAGGAACATAAAAGTGGACTGTAAAAGCTTCTACAAGTATGTAAAAAGAAAAAGATTAGTGAAAATAAATGTAGGTCCCTTACAGTCAGAAACGGGAGAATTTATAATGGGGAACAAGGAAATGACAGAGCCATTATCCAAATACTTTGGTTCTGTCTTCACGGAAGAGGACACAAATAACTTCCCAGAAATGCGAGGGAACCAAGGGTCTAGTGAGAAGAGGAATTAAAGGAAATTAGTATTAGTAAAAAAATAGTGCTGGAGAAATTAATGGGACTGAAAGCTGATAAATCCCCAGGGCCTGATAATCTGCATCCCAGAGTACTAAAAAAGGTAGCCATGGAAATAGTGGATGCATTGGTTGTCATCTTTCAAAATTCTATAGATTATGGAACAGTTCCGGCAGATTGGAGGGTGGCAAATGTAACCCCACTATTTAAAAAAGGAGGTCATGATGTGGAGATGCTTGGTGTTGGACTGGGGTGGACAAAAATGAGAAGTCGCACAACACCAGGTTATAGTCCAACAGATTTATTTAAAATTACAAGCTTTTGGAGCTATCGCCCCTTCCTCAGGTAAAGTTACAATGAAGTTTCATTGTAACTTTACCTGAGGAAGGGGCGATAGCTCCGAAAGCTTGTAATTTTACATAAATCTGTTGGACTATAACCTGGTGTTGTGCGACTTCTCATTTTAAAAAAAGGAGAGAGAGAGAAAATCGGGAACTACAGACCGGTTAGCCTAACATCAGTAGTAGGAAAAATGTTACAGTCTATTATAAAGGATGTGATAACAGGACACTTAGAAAATATCAACGGGATTAGACAAAGTCAACATGGATTTATGAAAGGGAAATCGTGTTTGACAAACCTACTGGAGTTTTTTGAGGATGTAACTGGTAGAATAGATAAGGGAGAACCAGTGGATGTGGTGTATTTGGATTTTCAGAAGGCCTTTGATAAAGTCCCACGTAAGAGGTTAGTGTGCAAAATTAAAGCACATGGGATTGGGGGTAATATACTGGCATGGATTGAAAATTGGTTAACAGACAGGAAACAGAGAGTAGGAATAAATGGGATCTTTTTCGAGGTGGCAGGCGGTGACTAGTGGGGTACCGCAGGGATCAGTGCTTGGGCCCCAGCTATTCACAATATATATCAATGATTTGGATGAGGGAACCAAATGTAATATTTCCAAGTTTGCTGATGACACGTGGGATTGTGAGTTGTGAGGAGGATGCAAAGAGGCTTCAAGGCAATTTAGACAAGTTGAGTGAGTGGGCAAATACATGGCAGATGCAGTATAACACGGATAAATGTGAAGTTATCCACTTCGGTAGGAAAAACAGAAAGGCAGAGTATTATTTAAATGGTGATAGATTGGGAAATGCTGATGTACAAAGGGACCTGGGTGTCCTTGTACACCAGTCACTGAAAGCAAACATGCAGGTGCAGCAAGCAGTTAGGAACGCAAATGGTATGTTGGCCTTCATTACAAGAGGATTTGAGTACAGGAGCAAGGATGTCTTACTACAGTTGTACAGGGCCTTGGTGAGACCACACCTGTGTGCAGTTTTGGTCTCCTTACCTAAGAAAGGATATACTTGCCATAGAGGGAGTGCAGCGAAGGTTCACCAGACTGATTCCTGGGATGGCAGAACTGTCGTATGAGGAGAGATTGGGTCGACTAGGCCTGTATTCACTAGAGTGTAGAAGAATGAGAGGGGATCTCATTGAAACGTATAAAATTCTGACAGGGCTAGACAGACTGGATGCAGGGAGGATGTTTCCCCTGGCTGGGGGGTCTAGAACAAGGGTTCACAGTCTCAGGATATGGGGTAGGACATTTAGGACTGAGATGAGAAGAAATTTCTTCACTCAGAGGGTGGTGAACCTGTGGAATTCTCTACCACAGAAGGATGTGGAGGCCAAGTCACTGAATATATTTAAGAAGGAGATAGATAGATTTCTAGACACAAAAGGCATCAAGGGGTATGGGGAGAGAGTGGGAATATGGTATTGAGATAGAGGATCAGCCATGATCATATTGAATGGCGGAGCAGGCTCGAAGGGCCGAATGGCCTACTCCTGCTTCTATTTTTCTATGTTTCTATGTTTCTATGACCGGAAGGCTATTTCCAGTGGGGTTCCCCAGGGCTCAGTACTAGGTCCCTTGCTTTTTGTGGTATATATCAATGATTTAGACTTCAATGTAAGGGGCATGATTAAGAAGTTTGCAGATGATACAAAAATTGGCCATGTGGTTGATAGTGAGGTAGATAGCTGTAGACTGCAGGAAGATATCAATGGACTGGTCAGGTGGGCAGAAAAAAGGCAAATGGAATTCAATCCGGAGAAGTGTGAGGTAATGCATTTGGGGAGGGCTAATAAGGCAAGGGAATCCTTCTTCTTCTTCTTAGGCAGTCCCTTGGAACCGAGGATGACTTGCTTCCTCATTAAAAATGAGTTTGCAGGTGACTGATGAGTCCAATGCGGGACCTGCAGTCTCTGTCACAGGTGGGGCAGACGATGGTTGAAGGGGCGGGTGGGTGGGGTGCTTGGGTTGACGTGCACTCCTTGCGCTGCCTGCGCTTGGCTTCTGCTTGCTCCCAGCGAAGAGACTCGAGGTGTTCGGCGCCTTCCCGGATGCTTCTCCTCCATTTTGTGCAGTCTTGGGCCAGGGATTCCCAGGTGTCAGTGGGGATGTTACACTTTTTCAAGGAGGCTTTGAGGGTGTCCTTGAAGCGTTTTCTCTGCCCACCTGGGGCTCTCTTGCTGTGCCGGAGCTCCGAGTAGAGTGCTTGTTTTGGGAGTCTCGTATTGGGCATGCGGACAATGTGACCCATCCATCGGAGCTGATCGAGCGTGGTTAAAGCTTCGATGCTGGGGATGTTGGCCTGAGCAAGAACACTGACGTTGGTGCGCCTATCCTGCCAATGGATTTGCAGGATCTTGCGGAGGCAGCGTTGGTGGTACCTCTCCAGTGCTTTGAGGTGCCTGCTGTACATGGTCCATGTCTCTGAGGCATACAGCAGGGCGGGTATCACTGCTGCTCTGTAGACCATGAGCTTAGTGCCGGGTTTGAGGTCCTGGTCTTCAAACACTCTCTTCCTCAGGCGACCGAAGGCTGCACTGGCACACTGAAGGCGGTGTTGGACTTCGTCGTTGACGTCTGCCCTTGTTGACAGTAGGCTCCCGAGGTATGGAAAGTGATCCACGTTGTCCAAGGCCTTGTCATGGATTTTGATAATCGGGGGGCAGTACTGTGTGGAGGGGGCAGGTTGGTAGAGGACCTTTGTCTTACGGATGTTTAGTGTAAGGCCCATGCTCTCGTATGCTTCGGTGAAGTTGTTGACGATGGTTTGGAGTTCGACCTCAATACACAATAAATGGTAGGATACTGAGAAGTGTAGAGGAACAGAGGGATCTTGGAGTGCATGTCCATAGATCCCTGAAGGTAGCAGGACAGGTAGATAAGGTGGTTAAGAGGGCATATGGGAATACTTTCCTTTATTAGCCGAGGCATAGAATATAAGAGCAGGGAGGTTATGCTAGAACTGTATAAAACATTAGTTAGGCCACAGCTAGAATACTGCGTACAGTTCTGGTCATCACATTACAGGAAGGATGTGATTGCACTGGAGAGGGTTCAGAGGAGATTTACAAGGTTGTTACCCGGACTGGAGAATTTTCGCTATGAGGAAAGATTGGATAGGCTGGGGTTGTTTTCTTTGGAACAGAGGAGGCTGAGGAGAGGTTTAATTGAGGTGTATAAATTATATGGGGCCTAGATAGAGTGGATAAGAAGGACCTATTTCCCTTAGCAGAAGGGTCAATAACCAGGGGGCATAGATTTAAAGTAATTGGTAGAAAGATTAGAGGGGACTTCAGGAGAACCTTTTTTCACCCAGAGGGCTGGTGGGGGTCTGGAACTCACTGCCTGAAAGGGTGGTAGAGGCAGAAACCCTCAATGTATTTAAACAGTGCTTGGATATGCACTTGAAGTGCCGTAACCTACAGGGCTACAGACTAGGAGCTGGAAAATGGGATGAGGCTGGATAGCTCTTTTTCGACTGGCACAGACATGATGGGCCGAATGGCCTCCTTCTGTGCCATACAGTTCTATGATCCTATGATTCTATATTACAACAATAATGCTAGACTGGACACAATCGTCCCGATTTTGCATGTCCAGCAAAATTGGACTCTTTCTGCACGTGTTCTGCTTACAGGCAACGTTCCCTTGACTGGTGGTATGTTGATTGTCCCGCGCAGTCCCTTAAAGGGGCTGTGTGGCACCCAAAAAAATGAGAGGGAACACTGCTTACAGGCCAAGATTGCGTACAACCACGGAGTAGAACCATGGACTAAGACTCGGGACAGGCAGGGGATCAGCCATGCAATATCAGGAGATGGTCTTTGCCATTTTTGGCCGAGAAGCTGTGGAGGGGATTGGCATGTTTGAAGGCGTCTCCACCCAGCAAGTATCCTCCATTTATCATGCTCTTCCCACACTGACTTTCTTAATCCTGCCTGCTGGGAATACACTTGCTAAGCAGTTTGCATTTGGGGTAAAAATTCACTTGGTTGCGCCACCCGTTAGCGCCTTAAGAGGGTGCTAATGGGGCGCAAAGCCGCTAACGCCCGGGCGCAGCGATGTTTGCGCCGCTCGAGAACTTAACTTGAGATTGTGCGGCGGCGCTAAAACTTACCGCTGCGACCACCTGCGCGCGCAGATTGTGACGTCATTCCATGGTGCAACGCCCTTGGGGCGCCCCGGAGCGGAAATTGAGTGGCGCCCCCTGCCTTACCGCCTGGCGCTTCCAACGACCAGAAGACTGGAACGCTATCAATCGCTGTGGGGCTGGGGGGGGGCGCTATTTAAAGGGGGCCTCTTCCTGTCTTTTATTGTTGGTGGCATTTTTGAACTACGCATTCTGAGAGAGAGAGGGAGAGACTTCTGGAGAGATTCAACGTTGTGTGAAGGAGTTTTGGGTACTGAGCAGCACTTTGCAGGTTCATTTTGATTTGCCATTCCTTGTATCGATTTAGCAGAGACCGTGGGAGCTGCACTCTGAGCTCTTTGCCTGGTGCTCTCCATTGTTCTTTCCAGCACATTTGATGTGCAAGTCTCTCCAGGCCGAGATTCAAGGCAGCAATGAACAGGATGTGGATGGAAAGCAAGATTAACCATCCCCTTTAAGAACTGGCCCGTGCCATTGTGTGTGTGTTCCATTGCTGACTGACATTACATGAGCTTCGCCAGCGCTCCGAGTTAGCGCCTCACTGCTCGGCCTTTGCGCCTTAAGACAGGTGTGCAGCGCCTGCTTTAGCGCTCCAGTCACCTCCCGGGGCGGTAAAAGTGAAGTTTCCCGTCAGTGCCGATAATTAGCGCCAGGCGCTAATATTTGCGTCCGGACGATATTTGCGCCCCAAATGGGGCGCGACCTAATTTCTACCCCAAAATGTCTTGTGGTCTCATCTCGCTTTGAACGCATTGTCTTGGGGATGAATTGCCATTCTTCCTATTCACTTGGTATAGGTTCTTCCCAAGCTGAGTCATGGGCAAGTGGCAACATGAACCCGGGCACTTTGCAGCAACATCCCCCCTCACCCACCTGTTGACAGCACCAGCTGCTGGCACTTCAGAGAACATAGCAAGTGAGGAAGGGGCACCTCACAAGTGAGGAGGAGCAAAGGGAGGGGCATAAGAGGAAAAAGAAAGACCTGGCCAGGCTTTGAGCCACATCATATGTCAACTGTATGGGCAAGGAATTGGTATCCTGCCAGGCGTGCCTTCAGACAGAAGTTAATGCAAAAGGTATTTGCCACATCCTTTGAGTCTGCCATAAGCAGCTTGTCGCAGCTGACAGAGAATGTACTGCAGTTCACCTCTAACATCACACCTTATCGTGTCACCAAGGGGAAGCACAGGCAATGGGCTCAGAGCAGATTTGCAATGTAAATAGTATTATATAAAAAATTATTTTTTAATTTCTCCTTAGCCAAGACAGCGTTTGTTGGATTGAGTTATGGAAAGGTTCTAAATATTGGGAGAGGGCTGAAAGATTGACTAAAGGGAATGTGAGGCATGTTTTTAGAGACCACAATGGATGGGATTTCATTTTTAAAAAATTGGTCAGTGGCAGGATTTTGCCATTACTCTAAGTAGTTCTTGATCAGAGAGCTCTGCACCAATTTCCCTGCCTCCATGTCACCCTCCTCCTTTTCCTCATACTCTTCTTGTGAGCCTGCAGTCCCGTGGACCTGATTCTCCTCCTGCTGTAAGCTCGTTTCTCGGGATGGGAAAATTGTACAGCATGCAGTAGGTGGGGATGATCTAGGAAACTTTGGCTGGAGTGTAGAGCAGCACCCTGCCTGGGCAGTCCGATCACTGGAATTATTGCTTCAACATTCACAAGGTGTGCTCGACAGTAACTCCAGTGATGACGTGGGCCTCATTGTATCTACACTCTGCTGCAGTGTGGGGGTTTCTATTGTGGCCACCAGCAATAGCTGCAAAGGCTGGCCCTGGTCTCTTGCTATCTTCAAACAATGCTCTTGCGAACTGCTGCAGAATGAAAACACCATAAGTGCTTCCTGGATAACAGGCACTAACATGCAGGGTCACATTTCTGTGGTCTGAAGCCAGAAGTGCCCCTTTCTATTCATATATATATTGGAATTGACATGTGGAGCCCTGATGGCCACATGGGTTCCCTCTATAACGCCTGGACTCTTGGGAAACCTGCTAAGCAGTAAAAGTACTGTGCCCTCTCCAGTTGGTATCTCCTTTTCACATGAAAAGTTGTAAAGGTGTTCACTAGGCTAATATCTTGATACAGGAATAAACTACAGACTGGCTTACCTGGCCTGGAAGGATCATATTGAGACTTTTGCAGCCATGGGAAGAGCCATGACAGTCCTTAAGGCTCTCAATAAGTCAGCCTTCAATGGCTGCTGGTGCCTAAATTCCGGCACCTGCTCTTTCCCCCTCCCCCAACCAATCACCCCTGACCCCTCCAGTGCTTCCATTGCATCATAAGCGACATCATCAAGAACAACTGGAAAATATGTAAACGAGCTGACCTTGTCTTATTAGGCAAGGTCGGCTCATTTGTGTGCAAGGCACATGCAACACCTAAGGAGCCAATCAAATGTAAGCTCAAGAGGCCAGACAGTCTCCTGGCCACACTTTCTGGATGATTGATCATCTTGAACCTTTCCTTCACAGTGAGGGCATTCAGAGGCCTGAGATCCAAGAAGGGTCAAAATCCTCCCATCATTTTGAGGAGTTACAGCAGTAAAACATGCGTTTCCTTGGGCCAAGCAACAGTTTCTGCACCTTATCTCTCAGTAGATGCCTTTGGACAGTCTTAGGAAGTCTATCACCTTGCACCTGGGGAGGTGATTCAAAATCTGGAGGGCACAGCAATTTGTCGCAGTCTCCATCATCCAAACATCCAAAGAGATCTACAGCCAACTGCTGTGAAACAGCTACATGTTGCCCTCCTACTAAAATTCCCTCCTACTATTGGAAGGGCACCAGAGCAGGCTGTAGAGGTCTCTTATTTTCTAATTGTTGAGCGAAACCTACAATGGGGACTCGTTGGATTGGATTGTTCCTTTACAGTCTTCCATTGGATGCTCTGCAGCACTTCCGCTGTTTTTGAAGATCTAAAGTCCTGCTGAGCCTGCTCCAAAATAAGCTCTTGCCCAAAAAAGCCAAGCAATAGTCGTTTCTGAAAAGTAGGTGGAAAACCTAAGATCCCTCGCTATTCAAAGTGACAAATAGCAATCCACTGACATGCAGTATTTGTAGCTCAGAAAGTTACAGCACACTGCTGTCTGGATATGATTGCCCCATCATCCTGTACCCGGTTCCCAGCAATAACTAGAACTTGGGTGGTTGCTGATGCAACACGGGTGGACTCAATGATGGGGGACAACACAGATAGGTGTCAAGGGTGTCTGAAGCTGGGAAACACCTGAGGTATGCATGGCAGTAAGCAGCAGCTGTGGTCAGATCAATTGAGTAAAGCTGGAGTGGGCCTTGATCTAAGATGGTGTATGTTGAACAGCACCCAAAACATTTTTTCAGCACAGAGTAAAAACTATCTGCATTTCTACGCTCAAATCACAAGGCATCAAGATTAGAATTTAGGGATCCCTTGGTGGGTGCATGTCCTGTATTGAGTCCTAAAGATCAGGTAGAATCCAGGCTCAGTCCCTGGTTTATGCTGGCATATCCAGGCTAGGAAGGATAAAATTAGCCTGGGTACCTCTCTTGACCCTGCTGTGTGGACGCTTTTAAAAATTTGTTCATGGGATCTGGGGGTCGCTGGCAAGGCCAGCATTTATTGCCCATCCCTAATTGTCCTTGAGAAGGTGGTGGTGAGCTGCCTTCTTGAACCGCTGCAGTCCTTGAGGTGAAAGTACTCCCACAGTGCTGTTAGGTAGGGAGTTCCAGGATTTTGACCCAGCGACGATGAAGTAATGGCGATATATTTCCAAGTCAGGATGGTGTGTGTCTTAGAGGGGAACTTGGAGGTGATGCTGTTCCCAGGCGCCTGCTGCCCTTGTCCTTCTAGGTGAAAGAGGTCGCGGGTTTGGGAGATGCTGCCGAAGAAGCCTTGGTGAGTTGCTGCAGTGCATCTTGTAGATGGTACACACTGCAACCACGGTGCGCCGGTGGTGCAGGAAGTGAATGTTTAAGGTGGTGGATGGGGTGCCAATCAAGCGGGCTGCTTTATCCTGGATGGTATCAAGCTTCTTGAGTGTTGTTGGAGCTGCACTCATCCAGGCAAGTGGAGAGTATTCCATCACACTCCTGACTTGTGCTTTGTAGATGGTGGAAAGGCTTTGGGGAGTCAGGAGGTGAGACACTCTCCGCAGAATACTTAGCCTCTGACCTGCTCTTGTAGCCACAGTATTTATGTGGCTGGTCCAGTTAAGTTTCTGGTCAATGGTGACCCCCAGGATGTTGATGGTGGGGGATTCGGTGATGGTAATGCCGTTGAATGTCAAGGGGCGGTGGTTAGACTTTCGCTTGTTGGTGATAGTCATTGCCTGGCACTTGTGTGGCGTGAAGGTTACTTGCCACTTATCAGCCCAAGCCTGAACGTCATCCAGTTCTTGCTGCATGCGGGCATGGACTGCTTCATTATCTGAGGAGTTGCGAATGGAACTGAACACTGTGCAGTCATCAGCGAACATCAGCTGTGCAAGGAAAGGATTAATATCTTCTTGTGATGTCCTCCACAATCAAATGGCCTCCCAACACTCACTGTCCAGGCTCAAAGCTGAGGAACAGCCACTTTGGGAAGGTGACATAGGCCAGGTGCAACCATATTCCAGCATCATTTAATGGGAGGAGGAATAAGGGAAGAAAATAGGATGGAAAAACAATACAATTGTGGCAATGTGTCAGTATTTCGGCACACTGTACCAAAGAAAGGCAGGCAGGGGGCTATTGGCTACATACCCACACAGTGCAGAATTGTGCTTACAAACAGCATGTCAGGTCCTATTAATGTAGGCGGGCGTATATTATTTCAGCTGCTGTGTTGGACCACAGGTTACGGAATCTGACCCTGCTCCTGCTTGTAGGTTGAAGGATCCAAAGTAGGCGGAAGAAAATTAAACCGAGGATAAGGAATAAAATTCAAAATGATGATTTATTATATTGCTTCAAAGATACTGGCCCAGAAATTCTGGGGGGAGGTACTTTCCTCTTCTCAGGGAGGTGACCCTGACGCTATCCAACATCCTGAGGTCAGGGGTATTTGCACTGTCCTGGCAGGTGCCTGTGCCATTTATGGTGCCAATGGGGTGTCCTCCTCAGCCAGGGGAGATATTTAGCGGCAGAGTCTGGACACAGCATACATGGGCTGGTATTGCCAGCCCAAGAATATCCACAAAGCAAAGTAAAAGCCCAGCCGCTTTTGCTGTTGGTCAATTTCCTGAAATTGGCTTTGTAAAGTTTAAACCACCCCCCCCCCCGAGGCCCTAAACAATGTTGAACACCTTGGACTCTTGGGCATCTCCTTCACCCAATATTGCACGAGCGCAAATGGCAGCAAATACGTTGAATAGCGTCTTAAGATGACCACTCATTCGTGGGCTGGCATATTAAGATGCCAGAATTTCTGATAGGGGGCATAAAGGTGTAGGGTCTCAGAATAAGCGTGTTGCGCCTCCCCACCTGCCCAGAAACCAATTACTTTGTGGCCCAGAGCTGTAGAATTTCAGCCCGATTTTTCTTGGCTCGATGCATTTCTCTAATTTATAAGATCTAGCAGAAGGAAGCTCCTGGGTATCACTTTTCCTGATGGTATATTCAAGATAAAATCTACATATTTTGAACAAAGGAACCGTACACCCATTCTAATAGGAGTCTATGTGGTGCACAAATGGTCCCATTCAAAATCCATTCCGTTCCATTCATGGCTTGAAGTGTTACAAAGTACCATGGCAAATTATTGTTGTGCCTTTAGGCCTATGTTCTCTGATGGCCTTAATGTTGAAATTGGTTCGGCCAAACTAGAAGAAATACTATTTTGGAAAAAGAAAATGTTGCTCTTTAAATCACTTCCAACTATTTAAAAAAAAAATCCTACATGTAAACACCCTCGTGCCAACTGAATGGGAAAGACAAGGCCTGATAACCGAAGTTAGTCAAGCAAACTGAAGAGTAGATATTGAAAGGTCCTAATTGGCAACAAGCAGCCAAATGGTTCAGGTGGCTCTGGTCAATTCTACAGCCAGGTACGAATCATGGAGAGAACATTCATTATTCCATTAGCTTAGTCATTGCTCCAGTAATGTCCAGTCATTATTCCTTCGGTACAGTCACTATTCCATTAGAGTGGTGATTGGCCTCATTGCTGTGTCGTTATTACACTAGCAGGGTGCAGTCACTGCTCCATTAGTGTCCAGCCATTATTCTTTCAGTACAGTCATTGTGCCATTAGTGTAGTTATTGGTTGAGCAGTGGCAGCCAGTATCTCTTATGCAACCATTCTTCCAGTGGTTTGTGCAGATCTTCCAACAACATCCTCAGGTTTGTTCCATCAGTGTGAAGTCATTGCACTATTAGTGCACACACTCATTTTTATTTCAGTTTCCCAGCATTCAGTTTGTTTGCACAATCGTTGTACCATTAGTGTTCTCTGGTAGTATATAAACCAGATGCAGACCAAAACACCCTCTACTCTACCCCTACACTGTACCTTAACAATCCTTCCCCCCAAAAGAGGCACCCTATTGCATCACTGTGAATTTTCCATTTCCTACACCAGTCTTCCACGGCCTCCCATTATTAAGAATTTAAAAAGTACTTGGATATGCATTTGAAGTGCCGTAACCGACAAGGCTACGGACCAAGAGCTTGAAAGTGGGATAAGGCTGGATAGCTCTTTTTTTGGCCGAATGGCCTCCTTCTGTGCTGTAAACTTCTATGATTCTTTGGGCTAGAAATTAATCTACTTACCGTCACTTGTTAGCGCCATGAAATGGTGAAAAAATGGCGGCCGCTGCTCTTGCACCAGCCGGTGGCGGGTCCCGCGGCAACCGCCATTTTCCTCCCTCCCTTTGCACTGCAGTTAACTGGCAGCGTCCTGGAGAAAAAATGGCGGCACAGTGCCATCAATCGGCATGCAACACCGACTTAACGTCACCACTCCAAACTTCGACCCTAGCGCTGAATTCAGCGCTGGGTCCTAAGCACACCATGTTTACCTGGCGTGCAAGCAGGCTGACAGTGGCACTGTCAGCATCTCTTAAAGGGACACACACATCTTTCAGGTAAGTTTGCATTTAAGCTTTTGGACTGGTTTTTTTTGATTTTATTGAAGTAGTGGCTTGCTGCAATAGATGTTAAAAGTTTTTAAGTATGTAGGGAGCGCTGCTGGATGTTTGCAAGGCCTCGGATGGTAAAGGAAGGCCTCTGAGAAGACAGAAAATGCTGCAAATACTCAGCAGGTCAGGTAGCACCCGTGGAGAGAGAAACAGAGTTCACGTATCAGGTTGAGATGATGCCTGACCAGCTGAGTATTTCCAGCATTTTATGCTGTCATTTCAGATTTACAGCAACCACTCACAGAGGGAAGAGGAAGACACAGAAGAGGAAGAAGCCGAAGAGGAGGAAGCTGAAGGAAGGATGCAACCCATACAGCCCCTTTCTGGCTGGAATCATCCGCCTACAGTACTAGTGACCACAACCCCAATTCCCCTTTCAACATTAGTCCCACACCTTACCGTCCTTCTGTTAGTGATCATCACAGCATCCTCTTGGCTACAATGCTGAAATAAAAGTCACCACAAAGCAAACCTTCTAATCCAACTTTATACATCTATCCATCCAATATGACATCAGAAATCAACTCATCACCCTTATGCATTCTCTTATGTGTGCCTTTGCCTATCCTACTGATGTCAGGTAGCGCTACCCCAGTGGCTGCAGCATGGCTGGTGGAAGGCTGCTGACTTTCAGTGGGGAAGACTGCAGATGGCCTTGCTGGTCGGCTTCGAGGAGCTGGTGGCTGGGAGTGTGAAATCGAGTGATGGAGTTTCTTCTTCTTCTTCTTCTTCTTCTTCACTCTCCTCTCCCTCTTCTTGGTCAACCACTGGCTGGGCAGGCTGCTTTTCTTAGGTGTGTGCACCCACACCAAGTCCCGTTCGCCCATCACCCCTGTGCTCGCTGACCTACATTGACTCCTGGTTAAGCAGCGCCTCGATTTCAAAATTTTCATCCTTGTTTTCAAATCGCTCCCTGGCCTCGCCCCTTCCTATCTCTGTAATCTCCTTCAGCCCCACAACCCCCCCGAGATATCTGCGCTCCTCTAATTCTGCCCTCTTGAGCATCCCTGATTATAATTGCTCAATCTTTGGTGGCCGTGCCTTCTGTTGCCGAGGCCCTAAGCTCTGGAATTCCCTGCCTAAACCTGTCCGCCTCTCTACCTCTCTTTCCTCCTTTAAGACGCTCCTTAAAACCTACTTCTTTGACCAAGCTTTTGGTCACCTACCCTAATTTATCCTTATGTGGATCGGTGTCAAATTTGTTGTTTTAAAATACTCCTGTGCAGCGCCTTGGGACGTTTTACTACGTTAAAGGCGCTATATAAATACAAGTTGTTGTTTTTGTTGTTGTTGTGAAATGAGGAAGGCACAAGGGTAGAGTTGTGGTGACGGGAGGGCGAGAAAGCAAGAGGTGCATGCCAGAAGGAGCATAATGTATGAGGATGCCAGCATCTTGTATCCTTTCAGCCCTGCTGCTGGCCAAGGGCTCAGTCATGCCCCTGCCAAGAATGGCCAGCACCGTCTCCCCCAAGAGGGTGAGGCGAGACGAGGAATGGGAGCTCTGCCTCTTGATTGGTGCAGATTGTTGGTAGGTGAGTGATGGGGGTGGGTGGGGTGGTCGTGCAGTGAGCAATGTGTGATGCTCGTGGTGCAGTTGTTTGGAGACAGCTTTTGAAGATGCATTCACTGACCTTGACCAATGTTTTGAGGTCATGAAGCTTCTTTGGGCACTGGAGGTGGTGGGGGCGATATGCTGGCAGTGACGACTTCAGTGATGATGTCCCACATCGTTCTTTCTGGAGGGCCTCCTGGCCCCTGTGGGTAGAGGACCTTTCTTGCAGTGTTGAGCCCCTGCACAAAGCTGGAGTGCTGTGTGCGAGACCCTGGGTGCCCCTTCCCTAGCTTGCTGAGCCATTTGTGTTAGTGCTGAAGCACTTTTCCCATTTTTTGAGGTTCGGAACGGAATTCAGCTTTAAGAGCTGAATAATCACATTTGAGACTTCTCTTTAATGTAAATTTTATTTTTGAAAGGCAGAAAGGGCTGAAAACTGCATTTTTTTCACTGCATTGTAATTTGTATTAGTTCTGAGTGCTTTGCCCCTTTAATTCATAGCCTTTTTAATTGCCCGCAATTCCTTGTGAACTCCACAGCCTCGCTCCCAGAGGCTGTGCGAAGCTCGAATGCTGCACCTGGACAGGACCTTCACCTCGGAGTTCTCCACTAACACCACCAGGAGGGTGTTGCACGGAAGGTTAGCGCTGCGCCACCAATCTCCAGGCCCCTCGACGAACTTATTCTCCTTAGCGTTGCGGCCATTTTCAGCGGCCGTTAACTCCTTTCGTGGAGAACACGAATTTCTCGGCCTATGATTCTATAAGTAGTCGGGCCATATATAGAGCACTTTGTTCAGTTCATGTTTCAGGATCTTGGGTTTCATAAATAGAGGTATTGAGTACAAAAGTAGAGAAGTTATACTGAATCTTTATAAAGCGCTGATTAGGCTACAACTGGAGTAATGCGTCCAGTTCTGGTCATCAGACTTTAGGAAGGATGTGAAGGCCCTTGAGAGGGTGCAGAGGAGATTTACCAGAATGGTTCCGGGGATGGGGGATCTTAGCTACAAGGACAGGTTGGAGAAGATGGATTTGTTTTCAATGGCCTCCTTCTGTGCCGTTATGACTCTATTTATGACTCTATGTTATGACTCTATGTCATCGCTTCACCAAAAGGTAATACTGTACATGTACTGGAAAGAATAGAGAGAACAACAACAAGATTGATCCCAAGTGTAAGGGGATTAGCAAACAAAAGTTTAGAAAAAAACTCAAGCTTTACAGTCTGGAAAGAAGGAAGTTATTTCAAAGTATATTAAATCTTAGATGGTATAGATAAGGTAAACCCAGGATATTACTTCAAAGAAAGCCATGAGTGCAGGAACAGTGGACCTCAATGGAAAATCAGTGAACAGTAAATTTAAGAGAGATATCCGGAAGCATCTCTTCACCCAAAAATACGATAAGTGTTTGGAATATTCTGCCAGACCAGGAAGTAGAGACAAACATGCTGGGGATGTTTAAAATACAGTTGGACAGTAAGATAGGGCAATCCTAGAGGGACGTGCAATGGTTTTTTTTTTCTCCCTGACTTTTCTGATAGTCTGTGAATAACATTGCCAATTTAGTATTGAACTGTGGCCAGTTCTGTGCTGTGGACACACACCCATAGGGACAAGGGTGAGACTGCCCTCACTCATTTTAACAAGCAAGGCCTTTATAATTAGCAGAGAGAAGAGACTTTCAATAAGAATTTAAATATGGGTATGGCAGTGTAGTGGTCCGTTACTGGACAAGTAATCCAGAAACCTGGACTAACGATCCGTGAGTTCAAATCCCGCTGTGGCAGTTTGAGAATTTGAATTCAGTTATAAAACAAATCTGCAAATAAAAAGCTGGTATTGGTATGAAGATGACATGCTGTCGATATAAAGGCCAAATGGCTCACTAATGTCCTTTCGGGAAGGAAACTGACTGTTCTTACCTGGTCTGGCCTACGTCTGACTCCAGTCGCACGCCAACATGGTTGACTCTTAACTGCCCTTTGAAGTGGCCGAACAAGCCACTCAGTTGTATCAAACTGCTACAAGGAACACGGACTGCAGCGGTTCAAGAAGGCGGCTCACCACTACCTTCTCAGGGCAACTCGTGATGGGCAATAAACGTTGGCCTTGCCAGCAACGCCCACATCCCGAGAATGAATTCGAAACAAGTACATTTGAGTTGAAAGTGAGGAAAGGGCTCGAATGAAGGTTGTTTTCTGTACAACATGGTAATGATAGTGATGGACAAATCTAAGCAGGTTGTAAATCATATCAAATCAAAATTTCGTCTTGTCCTCATGATACAATCAGTCTAACAGAAAATTACTCTGAATCACACACACCTTAACTCCTGCAGGAAAGGACATTTTATAAAATGCGTTTGGTTCTAAGAATTCCTAATTCAGCTGATTTGGAAGGAGGCCAGAATTATCTGGTAAGAGAATATATAAAATATGGGAGTAGATTGTGTTTAGAAAATGCAGTGCTGCAATACATGGCTGCTGAGTTGTTGCATGCAGCAGTGTTTCAGATTGTGTCTGTCGGTCGCAGATTGCAATAAACAGAGAATGCAAAACCAACTGAGTATAAGGAAATAGAAATCCCTGATCACTTGAGGAGATATGCTGGATGGAGCGATGGGAGGTATGCAGAGCAGAGATTGCTGGATTACTGGGCGACCAACTCCAGACACCCTGCCTGCAGAGCTATCAAAGAATTAACTCGATGGATTTTATCGTTGTACGTTTTTTGTCCGATGACACACAGTCCCGTTAAAGTCACTCAGACTGAAATATAGAAAACTAATCATCTCTTTGAGCTTAGGAGCAGATAACAAGTCTGCGAGTGATGAGGCCCAGTTGAAGCATAGCCTTGATTTTGTAACTAAATACTTGCATCTGTTTACTTTACAGGCAACATTGTTTTTGGCTGGCATGTTGCTCAGGGAACCATGAATAAATGCACAATATTCCTTCTGCACATGTATGAAAGATTTTCTGCAGTTAGGAATAAACTGAGAAATATGGGGGGGCGTAATCTGTTGGCGATGGTGTGAAATGGGCAATATCGCATGGGCCGCCCGTTATACAACACTCACCATTTCCCATTGACTTCAATAGAAAGGAAAATCGGGAATGTTGTATAACGAGCTGCCCATCCGATAGTGCCCATTTCACACCATTGCCAAGTGTTAATCACCCCCCATGCACTTCACATGGTAGCCCACTCCTTCGCCCACATGTGGCAGGTGTGAAAGGACACACAATGCTGCCTCACAACCTGCCAGAGAAAGAAAGGGAACTTTGCTTAATGAAATCCAGGAAGGGCAAACCCTTGACCCTTATCCAACCAGGCCCCTGACCCAAACCTCTGTCATGCAGTCCCGTACCCCAACCACCAGATAACCAGGTCCCAGACCCCAAACCTCTGTCAAGCAGTCCCGTACCCCAACCACCAGATAACCAGGCCCCTGACCCAAACCTCTGTCAAGCAGTCCCGTACCCCAACCACCAGATAACCAGGCCCCTGACCCAAACCTCTGTCAAGCAGTCCCGTACCCCAACCACCAGATAACCAGGCCCCTGACCCAAACCTCTGTCAAGCAGTCCCGTACCCCAACCACCAGATAACCAGGTCCCAGACCCCAAACTCCTGTAATCCTATGGCCTAGTGAAACATTCTGTTATATCCCAACCTAACCGTTGTGGCTTTCATCACTAGCTCCAGTCTCAATCTGTTCGTCTTCTTCTACAACCTGGGCTATTGCTAGCCACATTTCTTGCAACCTCTGAATCATGTGAAAGATCCCTTATTTCTCTGGCACATTCTCCTCCTTTGAGTATCTCACCCTCTGCAATTGCCCTCGCTCCTCCTTTGGCCACCTGCCACTTTGCTACCCTCCCACTTCTTCTTCAAAAATCTTTCTTATCTACCATGTTCCTAAATCCCCTGATAAGCTCCCAACTGACACCTTCTCCCCTCTCCTAACTCAGCCTCTGCGCCGAGCAACTCCTCATCCCCGCTGATCTCAACCTTCCCTGAAATTCTCCTGCCCGCTTTGATTTCTGTGTCCTCACTCAGCCTCACCTTCTGTATAAACTCCTACACCCGCGTGCACAGCCATCCCCTCAACCTCATCCTCTCAAGAGGCCCAGCCTCCTTAAAGGCTTCTGTCTACGACAAAATTACCTAATTCACTTCCCTTCATATTCACATCACCACCGTGCCTGTGTCATACCCGTCGATAGTCGTCCTTCGCTGTGAGAGAAAATTATCCCCCAGTTCGCTTTTTCAATGCTCTCTCAAGCTTCCAACTTCCTTTCCTCTGGATCCTTCACCTGACTTGATATAGCTGGTGAACGCAACCTCCTCCTAACCCAAATCCTCATCACACAACTACCCACCCACCGCCCCCCACCCCCCGCCTCTGCTTAACGCTTGCCAACATCGGCAACGGCTCCCTCTCCTCACGCTCCGTCCCCCTCATGACTGTCATCATCAGCCCACCGCACCCCTACCCCTTAGCAACATGTCTGGGGAATGAATAGTAAACTCTATCTGAGTTGATGGTTTTAGCTACTGGGCATATCTTATACCTCCATAAGATTCATTCAAGTTTTTGAAAGTGGTCGGTCAACACATCAGACCTCACTTTACATTTAAAATATCTTGCCAAGTTATTTCAGAAGAGGTGAACAAGCAAATAAGTAATTGGAAGTCGACATCCTTCCACCTAATTTCTTCAGTGCACAAAATAATAAAAATAAAATGTTTGCAGCTCTAAGAATTAAACAAACCCTTTATAAATAACTTTTAAATTACAATGTTTCTTTTCCTCGAATTCAAGGACAACCTAATTAATGTAACTGTTCCTCAGAAATTCAAACAGATTATTTTCCCCTCTTTCAGGAATTTCAAACTGACTGGTTCGTTCACCGAGATTTTCAAACTGCTGCATCCCCTCCCCCTCCACCCCTCCCCCTCCACCCCTCCCCCTCCCCCTCCACCCCTCCCCCTCCCCCTCCACCCCTTCCCCTCCACCCCAACTCTCTCCCTCC